>WFMF01000481.1:0-128303 GCA_011033025.1 Beroe forskalii
CAGGGAATGAACATGGACCATAGATAAAGCCAGTCCACTCCATGCAGTCCCATCCGTAAACAAATAAAAGCCTAGCAACTCATTGATGAAGTGAATGCCTGCTTTCCTCAGTAAAAGGTTCTTCCTCCACTTGTGATCTCCAGATATGTAGCCTTGATGACCTCCTGAATTGCTTTCCCTTCAATGTCCCCACTTCAACTGATCGGCGTTCTCAGCCTTACAACTCATACAGATCCACGAGTTCTCTGAGCTGCTGAGATCATTATACTCCTGGTCTGATATCAACAAACATGATCCATGGAACCAAATCTGACATGTATCACACATCAGTCCCTTCACCTCATCTGACACATCACACTTACATACAGGGCAGTTAACATCTTCAGTCACAAGTTCGTGATAGGTGTGCTGGTAATCACCTTGCTCTTTCTGGGTCTTCAGCACTCTTCTTACGTGGAGGTGGTCGTGGAGGTGTTGGTGAATGGAAAACTGTTGTGACTTGGCTTGCGGGTGAAAGAAACTTCGTTGTCCGTGTCTACAGTTCCCCGGCGTAATGCTACCAGTCTTTGCTTTCTGGGAGGAGGAGCCTCGTCCCTACTGCCATCAGCCATGTCATCCTGTAATGGGACTGAGGACTCCTCCCCTCCTTTCAAACTTTTTTTCTCTCAAGTGGCATTGCACTCTTGGTATTTCACAAGAAAAACGCAGCAATGCCACAGTGAGTCCGGTTCAAAGGATTGAGCTCGGGGTCCTCAAATTTGATTGTAATTAGTAGTGTTGTTAAGTTTAAAACTTATTTACTGACATGATGAGTTGACGATAAAGCATAAAAGTGACCATCCATCGGGACTCGTTCCCATCCACAGTAGCCCTAGCAACAGGGACCTCCCAGCGGGAGGTCCCGTGCTGGGGATTCTGTTTGGATCTCTTGTAGATCCATCCCCCGTTTAGTAGTAGACCATCCAAATCATGATACAATCGCGCTTTTTCTATCAATGAGTTTCACATCGCAATACTAACATCATTGAATCAATTTTATAAATCTTCGTTGTTATGCGGGCGCTATATATTTCCCTCTCCTAAAAGTTTGAATTGACACGCGCAGATAAAAATATCACGTGGGCGATTTCGTTCCACGTGCCAAATGTTCGCGCGCGCGTTCCCGCCATTTCGTAGAACTCTTTGAAGATTCGTTTAGTTGCTCGCCGTTCAGAGTTTCATAACTACGATCACCGTTTTCCTTACGCGTTACGTTTTCTTATGTGTTGCGTTGCAGATATCAAACAGATGCAATGTTCATTATCGTTTTACCTCGCCTTAATTGTTTTTCAAGATTGAGGTACACAATATAATATTTACTGAACAAGAAGACAAGATTAAGATAAAAGATTCAGATATATCATTATTATCAATATTGGACCGAGACAAACTATCATGTCTTTCTTTCCTCTCGTCAATTCTGATTGCACTAATACTGCCCATTGTAAATTGCGCGAATTGCTTACTACTTACAGAAAGCCAAATGAGTATGTGATTGAAATCCAATCGATTATTTGATTGATTCCGTGAAAATTGATATTAAAGACAAAGTTTTGATTTCATGATTAAAGAATTGTTAAATTTTTGAGAGAATTAATTTCAACATCAGAATGAACAGAGCAGAGCATTGAACTCAAATATTTACAACGCTGTTAGCTAGCTGCAGCCCACAATACAAAGGATGCCAATTGCCACTACACCAAGCTACTCTGACGCGAGTGATATTATAAAGGAGCAGTTGGATGCTTGAAAGTGTACCACCAACCACCACCAACGACATACGGTTGCGCGCAGCACCACCTATTTCAGATTTAACAGTACGCGTAAAGGTAGTATACACACAAACCCCACAAAACACGATCTCTGCTAACCTTTTCTCAATGCCTTTTTGTAAAACAAAAACGCGATTGGGAACAGGAAAAAATATACTAATATGGTAGGTACTGGTAGAAATTTAGACTTCAGGAATTTCTGAGTAAAACTTAATTTAACCAAGGCTCAACCAAGCAGTTTCTCTGAGAAATCCTGCTGACATGTAAACTATTTAAATTAAGTCGCTAATCTGCTCCTATATCACCAGGACTACCTAAACTGCGTGGACCTTGGGATCCCGTACTACCGTCTTGTTAAGAAGGACGGGCAGCTCCTCATTCTCATAGTCAAGTCCATCCTCCCCACCACTCCTCCCTTCGGTGGCGTCCACTTCCGTCCTCTGTCCACAGTGACCGCCGGCTTAGTCCAGGCTCGGGACGCCTTCGACATCGCCCACCTGAACGCTCCGGAGCTGCAGACCCTGTTCAGGACATTCGACGAGGTGCCCACTGCAGGTCTTTTCATAGGGCTGCTCCTCTTCAAGATGAAGGGGGAGGAGCTGGAGATCGTAGTGGACAAGCTCGCCCTCCTCCCCCCCCGCTCGAGTACGTGAGGGACGTGAGTCACGTGACCCAGGACAGTGGCGATGTCTGCAGGCGTCTCCAGCGCGCGGTCGCCTAGCAACGCTCTGCTTTGCAAACAAGTGTCAGCAGCGGCCTGCGCGCTGCTCTCACGGATACACGACACAGAGTCTCACATTGACGACTACTCCATCTACACTAAAACTATTATAGAGATGGGCGGGGCCGCGGTTATCCTGATCGTTCCGCCCCAAGTGGTGGCACCTCTCGGTAACGACACTGATATTGAGGGAACCATTTCCATCCCCCTACAGAACTACGAGATCCTCGTCAACAGGACCTGTGCCCCCGAGCTGACGTCATCAATCCTCCACGTGACGTCACACATCAACACGTGTCACGCGATTATCACGCAGCTCATCCGGCAGAGTCTCGTTTCCGAGCAGTTGGAGCAACTCAAGATAAGTCAGGAGAAAATGAAGACTTTCCACGAGGAGTCCTGCTGCATTTGGTCGGAGTATTGCCACTTCTCCACAGTGCTGAACCAGTGCATGAAGGACGCTGACACCTGTCTGCGCTCCATCTCGGAGTTGCTCCAATACACGCCCTCCTCCCCCGCATCCTCCGTCACAGACACACTGGCGTCCACGGACGCCGGACACTCCCAGAAACAGTCGGGAATAGTCCGCATCTACTCCTCCCCGGATGTGGCGGTGACTGCGCCGTGCATCAAGCTGCACATCACGCCCACTACCACGTCACGTGACGTGATTAACAGCGTGGTGAGGAAGCTGCGGCGGCAGGGCGCCGCACAGGACCTCCCGGAGGCGGACGTGTTGGGGCTGCGGCTGGTGGCGAGCGTCAGCAACGTGACGCATCACATACCGGACAACGTGCAGATCCTCCAGCTGGGGCAGCCCTGGATCAATGCCAAGTTCCACATTAGGCAACTCCAGTGACATGGGGATCAACGGATTGTGCGGAGAACTTGATGAAAAGAAATTTCCACATTGTCTGTTGAGAAAAGGAGACTAAACCGAAACGGAAACCTTGAAATTGAGTAATCGCCATCGGTTGGAAGTTTTCTGATATTTTTTTCTTTCTTACATTTAATTGAAATTCAATATTTAATATTTTTTAGATTTCAGCTTATTGATATTCTTGATCTTAAGTTTCGTGTGTTTTGATTTTGCTTTCCCATTTTTAGTTTACGTATATTATGTGTTATAATACGTGAATTTAACTTAACGTTTAAGTTAGTTTAGATCATATTATCTAATTTTAAGCATCGATTAACGTGCTTTAAAGTTTAACTCCATAAGACAGAAATAAAGTGATGTACAATTACATTATGATTAGGTTTGATATAGAGATTGCTTTAATGTTTAATAGTAAAAGTATGTGAGACTTAATTTTTATCAATCATAATTAATCATGATTTAACCTTCTTTATCTTAATCTTACCCAATACCCATAGTGATAATGATGTGTGCACATGCATTGATCGATAAAAGGATGGATAAATCATAAACTTAAAGACGCACATTTTACCGAGACAATGATCAGTCGCCATATGGAAATGCAGCAAGTGACCCAGGCGTGTCCCCTAAAAGTAAATGCACCCTAAGGGTAAGCCTAAGCGCACTCTATCAAGTATCAGTATCTGCACCCTGTTACTTGAAGTTGAGGGTGAGGGTGAAATTGCAATTGCATATGGGATGCAAATTGGGCTTATGACGCTGGTAATGGACAATGGCCTACTCTTAGGGGGAAGTGGGGAACCCCCGGGTCGCTTTGATTTAGATGGTGTCTCGGTCAACTTAATCTTATAGGGTGCAACTACATCGGGCGACTGGCCAATGACCTTTTCTAGGTATTTCTCCCATATAAACGGCTCTGAGTGACGTCACAGATCTAAACGTCAATTTTTCTGTATCCTAAACCTAACCATTGCCCTAACCAAAACCCTAACCAAAACCTTAATCCTTACCCTAAACCTAACAAATCCTGACCCTAACCAGAACCCTAACCTTAATGCTTAAAGCGCTAGATGCGCTTAATTATATTTTTCTGAGTGACGTCATAGTTAATGAAGGCTTCTGTTTACATGGGAGACCAACCTTTTTTACCGTGCCGTACCTTTTTAATTTTCATAGACTTTGAATTTCTGCTGGAATTCACGCGTTACAATAAATATTAAAAACTTACAGTTTATTAAAAGTTACAGTTTAACGATCGATTTCGACGGGCTTTGCAAGTCTATTTCCTGTGGCTTGGGATTGTACAAAGGAGACATCCAACTTGCAACTCCAAATGTGCATGTGGAACGTTGCGTCTCGCGAGCGAGGGTAGGGGACACAGGACGATCAATCCATGTGCACACGTAGTTATGAATATGGGTTAGCGCAGCTGCAGCTAAAAGCTTAATTTGTTCGGTATTTCAGTTTGATAGCTTACCTGAACCCTGATCCTTCCTTACCAGTACCACAACCTTACAATAATTACATTAGGCAATGAGAATGAGATTGTATTTGAACGTAATTTTCGGTATTTGCTGTTAAATTCAAATCAAATGATTTTATTTTTAGCTTGATGTTGAATGATTCCCCTAACCAGGGGTCCCGACCTGGTTTAGCGCTTGCCGCGCCGCGCACTCCGTGCGCGTAACCAGGGCCCTGGTTAGGGCAAGTTGAATGATATTTTGCACTGTTATTGTATCGAAGATGATTTAGGAAGCGCACAGAGTGTTCGCCTAACCAGTTGCTTACGCGCGCGCGGTTGTCCTACTTTGAAGGACCTATTTTGCGCGCGCAAGCGCGCGTGTTGTGACTTTTCGAAGAAAAAGCACGCGCGCGCGAACAAACAGGGCTGGCACATAGCATGTGATAAGCGCGCGGCCTGCAGAGTACAGCTAAAGAAGGAAAAACGCGCAGGTTGTCCTACGTTGTAGGACCTATTTTGCGTGCGCAAGCGCGCGTGTTCGAAGAAAAGGGCGCGCGCGCGAACAAAAAGGGACACATATCATGTGGCCAAGAATGAGGCGCTAGTTCCCCCCAACCAGGGGGCGTCACGTCGTCTCGAAACGAGCAAGGCGCGCGCGCGCAAAACTAGGGATCTGGTTAAACACATAAATCCCTGTTTTGTGTTTGCGTTGCGTGGCGCTTCTGTTCCTCAGGGAAGTGCCCGCGCGTACGCACACTTTTGTCGTACGATGTATGACCCGCTGAAGCGCGGCGCTGATTTTCGAGAGGGTCTGTCAACACTCAACGTCAGACAAACACACTTATGCGGGCTTAGGTAGTTGGATTGATACATGGTAACGTTAATTGACTAAATTCGGGCGGTCTCATTTGTGCTTGATAGTCACAAAGTCAGCGGAAATAATGGCAAACATATTGTTCATATTATGTTTCATCCGTTAGTTTAAGTTTTTACGTACAACGTAAAATAGTAACCACAGTTAGTAACCCATTAACCTCATCCCTACTGAATTAGACACTAAATATTGTATTATTTACATTATCATTATTGATCTTCATAAATTTAAGTTTTGTGTGTTCAGATTTGTCTTCAAATTGTTCTTCAAATTTGTTTTCAAATTTGTTCAGAGGACTATTGCCAACAACTTTCTCTCCTCACTCCTGGTGTTTTTGATCAGAACCCCCCATAATGCAGCAAATCACAAAATCTAAAAAGTGGCCATCCAACCACTTGCCTTAAGAATTTCCAACTTTGGCCTCATGCAGATGGCCCCCAGGTTTATTTTATTTCCTTACGACTATATTTCAAACAATATACTCTCTTGTTTGAAGTGATTGATCATTTCAGTGAAACACAAAAATTCTCAAATATGAAATCTTGAACAATTAATTATCTTCTTTCTGAATTTTATTCAAATATTTGAAAAGTTGACTACAAAGATGACTGTATTTGTTCTACAAAGAAGAAGTTGAAAATCAAATTTTTATTAGCAAATAAAATGTTTTTACACTGATTATTTATGTTTTGTTGCAGATAAATAGATGGGTAAAAACAAAAGAAATAAAAGCTCTAAAGCCAAAAAGACTGACAGTGCATTTCAGAAAAAGAAAGTCAAGGTTGGTAAAAAGCTTGCTAAATCTTCTGAAACTAAAATCAGCATCAAAACCAGGAAAATCCTGCTCCCAACACAGCATGGACAGAAAGATGATCAGCAAGTTTTCAAAGGAAAGTGTATCAGTGAATATATTGTTGGTAGCAAACATACTAACTGTAATCAGAGAGCACAGAATATTCTCAATATGCAGGAAATGCTGTCTAATAATGTGAGCCTGATTGTAGCCAATGCTGGATCTTTAATTGAAAGATTAGGCATATTAATCCAAGACCCAGAAGATAATGTCAGACAGGTAGCAATGGTTCTAACTAGAACTGTCATGAACCAGATTAAAAGTGATGATTTAATTCCATTTATCGAAGTGTTCATCACACAACTCTCTAGTGCCATGCTCCACATCAATAAAGGAGTTCAAAAGACTTCTATCAATGCATTATACTGCCTCCTACAAAACCACATTTCTGTCACAATGAAATCTTCTACTCCTTTTCTATCATCTCTTGTAACTCTATTGTCAACTAATAGTAGCAAAAACTCTACAAAAGAATATTTCAAAGTACTTGCAATGATCCTGAGGTTCTATGGGAAGTCTGAAGCCCCAAATTTCTTTGGTGAGTACCTCATATATAGGGGGAGGGGTTATGGCCTTATAGTTTGGAGAATTCCATTTGACATACTGGTTGACCCAATGGACCAAATATTGGGATGGGTTTGGAACCCCAGACCCAATGGTATCATCCGTGTGGTAGCAGAAATATTGGCAGAAATTGGTGCTATTTTAAAAGCAATCTAAGTGCCATCTTATGTATGCAATCATTTGATAATGACCCCTTTTCATCACTGTTATTAAAATGCTTTGAGAGGATCAAATCCTCAAAAAGAGATATCCAACAAAATGATTCCCAAATTGTGAGTTTTCTGAGTTATTGCAATGCTAGCTGTTGCTAGTTCAGCTTAAAAATTGTATTCTCATCATCTAAGGGATCATTCACACATCTAAGGGATCATTCACAATCATTCATCAATTATGCAAGGAATAGTACATTTCAACTTAAATTATTGTAAAGTGATAGAAACAAATTAAGATGTAATCTGTTATATTTACTCAGGAATGCCAAGCTTAAAAGCAAAGACTAGGGTTTCAAACAGTTGTACATTTGTCTAGTTCCTCTTCACAACAACCACTGCCAGAGGTAAATAGTTTAATTTAGACAGTAAAAATATTTAAAAGCAGAAGTGATGAAGATGCATGTTTGCAACATCAAACTGTTTTGAGACTGCCTTAAAATTAAGTTTGATTTTATAGCAAAAAGTCACATGACTTCAGATTTCGAAGAACTACTGCTCAAAAAATGTTAATCAATGTGACTCATATCAAGCATCCCCATCCAAAACTAAAGTAAACATAATTTGAAAATATACAGATGACAGTGGCAGCTACATCCTTGTAGTGTCCTGTGTTGCATCTTGAGCTCATTTCCCAATTGATGAATGGAAACATAGGACAGCTCCCTCACTACTGAGTTATGTAACTTGCTATCTCAGTATATTATATTGTAGCTGTGCTGTAAAAATTATCAATTCAATGTAATACTCAACAATTTAACAACCAGGAATGACTCTTAAGTTCACAAATAGTGCATTTATTGTAAGTGGTGAAATCTTCTATTAAAAGCCTAGCTACAACCATAGGTGAAACCCTAGTCTTTACAGTACAAATGAGACAGTGGTCATTCTTTAAACATAATAAATTTATTTATCTATTATCAATTAATTTCTATATTATAATAGCAATCAATTTAGTTTGCATAAAGTTATATATTTTCAGCCAGAGTAAAATGCCCATCTGTGGCACTCTACAAATACACCATTCACAAGGAGTCAAAAGAAAGGCCATCAGAAAAGAATGAGCTTCTGGATAAGCTATGTACTTGTTCACTCCCTCACATAGAAAGCATTTGGCTTGAGGAAGCTCCCTCACAGGTTTGATTCTGTTTTGCTAAATATAAGAGATTTTTATATATTGGTTTAAATTTTAATCTCAATGAACTTACCTTCCATTGCCTTCTTTGGACTGCAGCCCCCGACCTCTGCTTGTTATTTGAAATTCAATTCGTTTTAGATTTCTTTTGTCAGGAACCTTGTAATTTCGCCCAGAGTAAGGGTAAAAATCAGAAAGATATATGCAATGAGTTAACAATTTAATCCACTTAAAGAATATCTGGCTTCTGGGGCTGCCGCTGGCTGCCCCCAGACCTCTGCTTGTCATTCAAAATTCATATTGTTTAAGTTTCTTGTGTCAGTCATCATTAAATTTCGGCTAAAGTTAGGGTAAGAATCATTATGAGGTGACAATTTCATGTACTCAGAATGTCTGACTTCTGGGGGCTGCCGCCCCCAGACCCCTGCTTGGTTTTAAGGCACTGAAAAGAAGAAGTTTATTAGCACCTTGGCAAAAAGGTGTTTAACATTCGTGAGCAAAGCAAGCAGGCCAGTGGGCCACAGAAAGTGTTAAAATTGGTGTGTGTGGATATTTGATAGTTTACAAAAATTTTTCCATGGGGTGCTAGTGGATTGAAATATTCTCCTGAAATCCACTGTATATATTCTTATATTGTAAGTTATCTTTGGCTGTTTTCTGTACCTTTTGCTTGTAGGGCCATGCCCCAAGTTGGCTAAAACAATTTAGGGTTTTAAACTGTAAAGTTGCTTTAAGTTGAAGCAATATTGGCAAACAAGGTGCACCCGCAGTAGTGCCAAATGAGCTGTGATATTCAATTTCCGACTGAAATTTTTTGGCAAACTGGGGAATTTTCAAAGGCTGCTGATGGGGGAATTTTCCTTTCTGGAAGGTAAGTTATTGTTAAGATTCTTTGATTTTGGATGATAGAGATTGCATACTGCACCATTTCTTTCCTGCAGGTGTACTCTCACGTTGATGCAGGGGTGCTGAAAACATGCATATCACTCGTTGAGCTGCTTCAACTGATCAGGCACTGCCCAAGTGTGTCACACTGCACTTCAAACTTGGTGAAACTAAATGATATAACCAAGTCTTTGGCAGGAAGATTCCCCCTGGTTTGCAGTAGCCCCAACAATGACCAGAGACTTGTTAGTTTTGCTAAATTTATTTGTATTTGTTCTGAATACGTGATCGGTATCAAGTATCAGTATAGATTTTCAATCTGAATTTTAGTTTGTTATTTGTTTTTTAGAGATAAAAATATGTTCACAATTTCTTTATTTTTGTGCTTCAACAAAAAACGCATTGCTCAATGAATGTTTTGAAGAAAGAAAATGAATCGATCATGCCCTAATAGGCATCTTCTGACTGAGGTTAGCAATGTTCACTTCTTTGATATAGGTCACGTTCTTTCTTTTTAAGGCATAAACGTACAATATTACAAAGACCTCAAAGTTTTTTGTAAAGCAATAAACTTCGTTAATGGCTTTGTCTATAAATCTTCTGAATAAAATTGAAAATGAATAAAAAACTGGTAGCATACCTAAATCGGATCCTTTTGATTTCTGTGTCTTGTTTTTCAATCTTATGGTCACGCTTAATAAATGGCTAAATATTTCCCTTTCTTGATATTTCATATTTATTTGACAATGTCTAAGCTAGTAATAAATGTTGAATTTTATTTGATTATTATGCATACCTGAATGACATAGAGAAAGGTCGTTGGTACATTGTCCCTGTTTCAGCTGTGGTCCCTGAACCTGCGAATTGCCCGTTACCTTGTATCAGTAGAACGGTATTCTAAAGTGACAGAGTACTTCCTGCTATGCTTCAAGCAAAGATTACAGGTATTCAAACAAAGATTACATGCATTTTTAATTTTTATTGCTAGACGTTCGTCACCGCAAATAATTAATTTATGAGGGATCATCTGAAGACATAGATTACATCGAGCAGATGATTTGTGTTGTTTCAATTCTCCGTTGTAAGATGTAAATCTCTGTGTTAAAAGTATCAAATCAACTGATCACGCTGCACGCCCAGGAGTTGTCGACTGAGGAAGTATCTGAAGCCCTGTCCCTTCTCTCGAGTATCCCAGACCTCCACCCTGACACTATCCGGGAACTACAACACTATACTTTCTCCTCCTCCTCCTCCTCCTCCTCCTTCTCCTCCTCCTACCCCTCTTCCTCTGTATCCCCTAGCAGAAGTAGGAGTAGTAGTGGTGGTGGCACCAGGAGACACTCTGTTGCCTTCCTCTCCCACTTCGTGAGGACTGACTGGTTGCATTCCGCGTAAGTTAGCCAACACAACCAAACATGAAAGCTAACACACAAATAATATACATCATACACACGTCAAACATATACACACACTCATAGATATGTATGTGTAATTGTATATACACATTACACATACACAATACACAATGCAGATACATTTGTCATACACAAACACAAATACAGTATACTATAACACATTTCTAGTAACACACACACTGAAAAGTCACACACACATTCCACATCGCACCCACAATCAATCGCACTCATCACAACGTCATCAATCACCATTCTAGTCCCTGATAATGACGTCACTATTTTTCTTCTGTCTGTTTATCTTGAGCGGTACGGGGGTGATAACAAAGGAGGGAAATGAAATGTTTCGCCATTACACGTGAGGGTGTAACCGTGGAATGCAAGGGAGACATCATGTCTCCCTTGAAGGGAGACATGATGTCTCTTGCGTTTATCCGTGAATCTGAAACTGAAATTCCTTCGAATACTTGATATGTGTGCATTGAGACGTATGTAATTGTACATGGTGTCAAATGGTGTGACATGATGTGACATGTGTACTACAAGAAGCGACATGAGTACCAAGGTTCGTTGTGACATGTGTACATGGCGTGTCGGTGTGACCTCATGTCCGATGGATTCCTCCTGTTGTGATAGCTATCAGAATGACTTTACACATCACACGATCCTGGTGTGATTTCTTACATGCGGTGCAACACAGCGGGCATGTTTGTGCGGGAGAGAGAGAGAGCCAGTGTTTCCTTCGTATTTTTCTTCCTACACAGCGTAGGAATGCGATAATATCATTAAGAGTATCGTGTAATTTCATTAAGTATAACCCTCCCTCTCTCTGGTTGACGAGCCTCTCTCTCTCTCGCCGCTGCACTCAGCCGAGCTCTCGCGAGAGTGTTTGTGTGTGGGTGTGTGTGAATGAAGAATTTCTCAATTAGATTTAGCGTGAATATAAACACGTACACATAACATCGCACTACATAGCCAGTGCAACAAGCGAAACCTTTTAAAAAGTAATGTGGCAGATGAACCAGTCCAGCATAATATGATATGTACGGATGTTACGCAGTACGCGCGAATTACAGGCAGTGAAGAGTGACGTCATTATCAGGGTTCAGAATGGCGTGTTACAGACGCAGAACCGGCTATTGCAAGAGGTACGGCACGCAGTGTACAGTACACCTCGCGGTCTTGTATTTATACTGTGGAATTGAGTGTTGAAGTTTCAACTCCATGGTATACAATGAGTTTATATAGATGTGTGTGTTGATAAGTCTGTTACGGGAGATGGCCAAAAACACCTGCCTGATATATGGCAGATTGCTGAGACTTCGTATGTGATTTGGGAAGTAATGCGAATCTGTGGTAATCTTAATTTGTGGTTTTAGTGATCTAACCACCAAAGCTATCTTCAAAATGATATGATACTTCTGAAACGGCATGTGTTTTCATGCACATCTGTGACACTGTAATTATACTCTTGAGAACTTCCACAAATCTCAATCCGCAATCTACACGTTCGTCCATTCAGAACTTCTGTACGATGATATGAATTGTTTATAAGACAAACGATTAATTAATTTTACAGTAATTTTAAATTCTGATCATTCCATTCATAGTATAACAAGTAAAAGGCTATTGATTGAGGTTCACAAACTTTAGATTGTGCATTGGCGACTTAAACATGTTTTATGAGCTCAACTATCATCTTCCCTCAATTTTCCTATATAGTGTAAAGATTAAAATAAAATAAAGTAACTACTGAATAATTTAATAATTTAATACGTAACTAATTAAGTAAAAGTATAATGCTGACATACAGAATAATGAAAATGATAAATCCAAAAAATTTAATTCAAAAACTACGACAATCTCGCGTTAAAAGGACAAAACAGAAAACGAATATTGTTCTATGGTAAAGCAGTAATACACGCAGTATCCCCGATGTACGCACGTACATGCTAATTAGGTATTGGGTGTATCACTACTGCTACTTTCCTTGAACAAACATTCCAATTCCTTAAGTCACTGAATTTACCAGTAAAATTGTACTTCTGTGCGAGATGACGGTATTTTCTCCAAAGAATATTCCGATTAAATCTAACTTAATAAACACACCAAGCATTATGTTAATTCTACTTTTAAAATTATCAAGATTATTGCAAATTCTAAAAAATCTAATTAACTGTGACCCAAATACACCAATCAATGTATCTGCGGACAAATTACTACATTTTTGACATGTATTGAACAATATTAAATGGGAAATCATCTCTCTTGTCATAAACGCCTACAATAAATTTCTGATTGACAATATTAATATTTAAATCAAGAACGTAGGCACTACTATCGTCTATATTCTCCTTATTTAATACTAAACTTTCTGGGTAAATATTTTTAACATGTTCTGCAAAAACACCATCAGAATTGATAGATGTTATGTCATCTATCAACCTAAAAGTATTATTCAGACGTCTAGCACTGAAATAGTCAATTTTATAAAGTTTATCTAAATACCTATACTCATAATAAAATAATGTAAGATTAGCTATGAAAGGACCAGGGTCTATCCCCATAGGTACACCTACAATCTGTCTAAATATTTTGTTACCTAAACTGAAGAAAGAATTATCAAGAATAAAATCAATAGCTTCAATCAAAGAATCTGCATTGAATTTAAACGTACCTTCTCTTGGGTTCTTAACCCAAGCAAAACCTTTATCATAAACAGAAATATAATTACATTTACTATGCCTAAATGCTAACTTAATCACATCTCTAAGTGCTACTTTGATTTCATCGTGTTTCAAATTAGTATAAAGAGTAGAAAAGTCATAAGTCTGTATATTACGTGCTCTTTCAGTATTACAATAATTTTCAAAACACTCTATAATAGGTTGGTTGTTATCTATAATCCAATTTCTTTTAATGCCAGTAACTTTAAATAACATACGAGAGTAACTACAAATTTTAAAATAAACTGCTTTTAAACCTAATGTAAGACGTTTTGCTAACGGCTTAATAGTACAGCTAGCATACGATACTACAAACCTCTGAGATAATCTAGGCTTATGAAATTTAGGGTATAACACAATATGTGGCAATTTATCAATTAACTTATCTATATTACTACTATTAAGATTAAACTTATCATTCATAAAAGTCTTTTGTTTTCAAACAAATATCTGAAATATCAGAGTCAGAAATATGAGTATAAGAAACTGAGTTATTCATACATTCATTCAAAATAGTCTCTAAATAATACTTCTTACAAATAATAGCAACGTTCTTAGACGCTTTGTCTACTGTACAAACGATAAAATGTTCATGCAAATAATCTAGTTCAGTTTTCACTGTAGGATTACTAAATACTGAAACCACTTTTCGAGTTCGTTTGTATCGTCTCTTTAATTCACAAACAACGCTCTCAAGTGACTCCTGAAATTTAGTTTTCCACTCAGAGAAACAGGCCAATGGTAATTTTCCTTCTCGCTCCAATCTTGAATAAACTTGTCTAAATTATCTAAAATAGTACTTTTAGCGAGATCAAAATCTAAAGAAACTGGTTCTCTATAACTGGGTCCTTTAGTTAATATATTCTTAAGTAGTTCGCACTTGACTATGTTCATGTCACCAGTAACTACGTGGTCACAGTCGGCATGGACAAACTCAGAGTGCTGGCTACATTTACAACTATAATCATTAATAGAATTAAAATTACTTACAGAATCATTATAATTGAATATTTTACGGGAAATATTATTGGTATTGCTAAAAACAACTGACGGTTTCATGATATTAAACTGTGTAGCGTAACATTTAAGTGTTCTAAAAATTCTTGGTAAATTAATCATATCAATACATTTATTAACAAATTTAATACTAAATGAAATCTTATTTTTACTCTTAAATTTATTAGAAGAAATACAGTTGAAAGGTTTAATTTTATACATTAAAAGATCAGAAATAATAAAATGAATTTGCCTACGTAGAATATCGTTACGTGAACTATAATTAACAAAAACTTTATCTAAATAAGACTTACGTACTAATTTAAGAGTGCTCCTATTAAGTGGGAAGAGAATTTTCTTTACATTACTAATATATGAAGTATGAAAAGGTGAATCTACTAATTGAATAAGTTTATCTACAATGTCATCAATATTATCAGACTTGCTGTTACCCTTACCCCAAGATCTCCTCCGTGTTCCCCTATATGAAATGAATTTTGCGAACTCCGAGTTATAAATCCCTTTGTTCTCCAAACTATCAATCCTATCATTACACCCAAAAGGATATTGCGTGTGTAATTTTCTTATCCAATTGTCCTCTAAACCCTTCCTTAATGCTGTTACAGTTGGGTCAATGTCAGTCAATCCAGATTTCTGTAGTTTCCCATCAACTAAACGGCCGGAACCAGGTAGTTTCTGAATGACAAAAATCCTGAACTTAGTGCAGTACCCATCTGAACAAGCATAGTGTTGCCTAAGTCTGAAATTACCTTTAGCCTTAGTCCCTGGGTTGGCAGTTGACCTGTGCTCACTCATTCGCGTACTCAGCTCTCGGGCAGTCTCACCAACATACTGACTCTGGCATCTGTTCGTGGTCGACAAAAATTTAATAATTACGCCGCGAAAGCGACGAATGTTAATTCTCATTTTAAAATATGTAATTTGTTGATGACGGAAAAGAGCCACACACGATATACCGACATGTCAATGAATCATTTCCAACTCAAACGATACTAGAATTATCATATCTCTTTAATGAGTCGATTTGTTTGAAAACAGAGCTGAGCGCATGATTGAGACTTTTGAGTGTATGTTTGCGTATGTGTGTGAATGAGTGTGTTTTCATATACGTATGATAACCACAGCATGACCTCTATTGTTCTTACGATAGTATGTCGTTATGATTGTGTAGCTCCATATCTCACATGAGAGGGGGGGTATGTTGGGTAACACAGAGGACCTTGGACCGCATTAAACTGCGTGTACACACAGCTGGATCTGTACATGCTTGTGTGTTATGGGATCTTTGTTTCGCAGTTTTCTGTTCAATCCTGTTTCCTACTTTCCTGTTTCATCAGAAAGTCGTTATTATATCTGATTTAAATGTTAAAATGTTATGATTATTAAATTCAGTTGATCATGCCATATGTACCTCATACATTTTCAGAGATCAAGATAAGATCCTACGTTGCTTGGAAAGAGACCTGCCCCACGTTGCCTCTGATATTATCTACAGTTTCTACACAGACAGACGCAAATTCTTGTCCAGCATATTCCGCTTATGTTTAGGTGAATTTTACTTTTTTTGTAAATTGAGCTGCTGTTGGCCGCTAGTCATTACAAATCGATGACGTGATCCAAATCTGATATGACTGCGGTCGCATTTGGATCATATTGGATTTTTCGTGTTAATAATTTTTCGTCGATTCACACGAAAACTGAACGAAATAAGTTGTGATTTCCGTGAGAAGTGTTGATTTTCGAATATATTAATCACTGAAGAATCTCATCAAAAATGCGGTCGTTTACAATTCTCACTATCTCAGATAAGAAGATATTCGGTGCCCTATCAGAGGAGGATCAGGTCAGATGTCTAGAACTCTACTACTCTGACAACTACGGCTTGGATGTGTCCGGGGCACTGATGCTGTCCCGTCTGGGACAGTCTGTGCGTTCTACTACCGTACGAAACAAGTTCTACTCTGTTCTACTCGCATTGTAAGTTCTACGGGAGGGGGGGGGTTGGGGTTTGGTTCTACTACCGTACGGAACAAGTCCTACTCTGTTCTACTCGCATTGTAAGTTATACGGGGGGGGGGGGGTTTCGTTCTAATACCGTACGAAACAAGTTCTACTCTGTCCTACTCGCATTGTAAGTTCTACGGGGGGACAAGTTACTCGGGGGGGGTCTGGTTTGTACAGAACCAGGTTCTACTCTATTTTCATTGTAAGCTTGGGTGGGGGGGGCTCGCTCAGAACCAGGTCGGATAATGTCAAAAAGTGACAAAACGGGGTGTGGTTTTTTTGGATTAATTCTTAAAATTTATCTTTGAAATTTAAGCACAATTGTATTTTGAAACTTGGCACTCGTTCTAGCCTTGGAATCATCAGAATATATTAAATGCTAATATTACAATAGGTACGCAGTACTCGTAGTATATTTAATTTCGTATAATAGCATATTATGCACTTTGCACGTTGTGCTGTAATAATAATAGTCTAGCACTGAGAAATTAGAAATATTGGTTAATCTCCAGCAAAATAATGTGTATATTATCAGATCAAGTTCTTTTCTTGTATATACATTTGAACTATATTAAAAACAGCGTGTTTTTGCCTGAATGTATCGTTTTTCTTCCCAACTTGTGATCTGACTTGGCAGCATCCCGTGATGTACTCTAACCACATGTTGTGTGAAAGAGCAGGCTCGCCATCTGGATCACACCATGGTCTGATTATTGAGCTATTATTGTAACGTGGTTAGAACGAAACTCCGGCGGCTGCCGTCGCCTGGACGTGGCGCTGGGAATAACGCTGGAAATATATTCGTCTGAGAGTGGATGCGAGAACAGGGCTGTCACGCTGCACTGATTTCCCCCCGTGTTTCCAGGAATTACTCAACCAAAACCACTTCTTCTTGTATGAAATGTGCAGTGTTCTGCGTCATGAGTTCGCCATTCTAAACCCTGATAATGACGTCACTTTGCCTTCTATATTACGGAGTGTGTACACTATTTCGTGTGTGTGGCAGTGGTGTAAGATGGGAACTTGAGCCACGTGCTTTCTAGAGGCAGGGGAACACAATACCAGCTTACCGGTGAGGTGTTATAGGGACCTTATTGTATTGATATTATTTGAATACGTTGTCGAAAAGAAAGCAAGTCTGATTATGTATCTTCGCTTCATTGTATATGAAGGTTGAGGAGAGAATGGAGTAAAATAGAAGAATGTGATCAAGCGTAGTACTCTGATTGTATCCCTAAGACCTTGTCTCTGGCACAAGGTCCACATGTGTAATTGGGCAGTGTTCTGTAGCTCTGTGCTTTGTATATATTGTCTTATAGTATTTAAAACATGTCCTGCCAGGCACGCCGTGCGGTCTGGTGCCGCTAAGTTTCTCATAATGAGTTGAATCTCATCGGCGCTGTTGCTGCTGCTGGCAAACATTTGTATCGCTAAATATTCTTAAATTGTCTCTTGAGTTTTTGTTGGAAATATGTCAATGTATATTTATTCAATATTCTCTCACCAGGTATCACGAAGATAGGATCCGATCTGGTGATTATATTTCAGTTCTGCTGTCACAAGTGAGTAATTGTATAAAACTGTCCACTGTCCAGTTTTGTTCTTCAAATTTAACTCCATAATTCAGACTGCATTTAAATTCCACAGATCCATACTCTTTTCGGCTTTTCCACATTTTTGGCAAAAGACACCCTGAAATGTATAAACAGTATTTACTAAGTATGCCGGAGTATGCACACATTCGAATATTTCTATTCCGTTTTTATCAGAACCGTTTGTCACTTCCAACCTTCGTAATAAAGTGTAGACACACAGTCGCACACATTCGCTCAAACATTCACACAAACAGACACTCGGGCACTTCGCTCCGTCCGTGCTCACATTTGCAGTAATTATTACATTCTCCCAAATCCAAATTTGCCCGACACAAAATTCGTACGATCAAATTACTGCGGAATCTAATAAAAATCGTTGCAGTAAACGTGTTGTGTGTGTGTGTGTGTGTGGTTACAACAGGGTTGTGTGTGTTCTGTATGGTTACAACATCTCACCGGGCAGATCATTAAATGATCGCTGGATCATGGATGAGAAGGCTCGGTAGTGTCATCATCGTATTATTACATAGTGCCATCTTCATTGGTGCCATCATTACCATAGTGTCATCTTCATTTGTGCCATCATTGTCATAGTGTCATCATATTAGAATGTCATCACCGACCTTCATTATCATGATCAGCATCAGTCTGAACCTTTACCGTGTTGTTTGGTGGTGTAAGTCATTATTTCACCAAAGTAGCGACTTATTGTGTTTCATAATTCATTGTCTTTAGATATGAGTCGATAAAGTAATTCAAAGGAATAACAATAAAGATCCCCTTGGCCCTTTATATTGTTAAATTCACATCCGATAACCGCGGAGTATAATTGTCCCGTGTATTGCTCTGTGGATTATTGCTCTGTGGAGCAATTCTCTGTGGAGTATTGCTCTGTGGAGTATTGCTCTGTGGAATAGTGCTCTGTGGAGTATTGCTCTGTGGAATATTGCTCTGTGGAATATTGCTCTGTGAAATATTGCTCTGTGGAATATTGCTCTGTGGAATATTGCTCTGTGGAATATTGCTCTGTGGAATATTGCTCTGTGGAATATTGCTCTGTGGAGTATTGCTCTGTGGAATATTGCTCTGTGGAGTATTGCTCTGTGGAATATTGCTCTGTGGAGTATTGCTCTGTGGAGTATTGCTCTGTGGAATATTGCTCTGTGGAATATTGCTCTGTGGATTATTGCTCTGTTATTGCTCTGTGGAATATTGCTCTGTGGATTATACCTGTGGAGTATTGCTATGTGGAATATTGCTCTGTGGAATATTGCTCTGTGGAGTATTGCTCTGTGGAGTATTGCTCTGTGAAATATTGCACTGTGGAATATACCAATATAATTTTATTCTCGTTGAGCAACAGCACAGGCATCCCTTAGGGAATATATCGTATTGTACACAACATACGAAACTCGTATTTATTACGCATAAAATTTGTTATGTGTATCATATATAATATATACTGACCATATTATTATTATTGTGTCTATATGCAATAATAATTCACTGCCTCGTATCTTGGAATATCGTATGTACTCTTAAATATTATATTTTATGCGCGCATAATATTTGCATACATGCCAAGTGCGATTTTAGGAGAACTGCATAAATATCATGTTTCGCTACAATATCAATTGTGAAAAATAGAAATTTCATATTTTTATAGATCATATAGATTTCATATTTTCACTCTCGAGAATCCGGTGCTGTTTTCCCCAGCTTCCCTTTCCATTTCAACTTAATTGCGCAGCCCTCCTAAAAGCTGAAGAGCATCTTTTCGACTTAAATTGAATCCCGTTCACCTCAATCGAACTGTAAACACCATAGAGTGTGCGTTAGATCTACACAATGGGCGTGTATAATATATTGTCAACTATTGTCCACACCATTTTAATTTTATACTTTCAATCTAGAGATATACATTACATTTGGCAATTGCACACTTGGTTCTGTGTTCAATGAGGCGTGACTCTGCCGAATGACAACAAAGTGACACTTTACCTCTCCCATACCTGGAGCATATATATTGATTTGATTGAATGAGGACCCTGGATGTGCCTCCGGGTCTCCCGCGGCAATTTCTCTTACACATTAGGTCAATAAATATTTATTTATAACAGTAGTGGGTAATGTAGATCATGCTTTCGTCTGCTACACAGTATAGTAGTATACAGGCTACAGCATCTCCCATCATATGAGACAGATTCTGATGTTCGATTTCGTATGATTTCTGATATTTACAACAAGGAACTATAAATCAGTATTAAAGCTATATTCACCCCTTTTTGCAGGCAAATAGAGACGAAGAAGAAGACTCCACGACCCCTGACCTTGAGTTTATAACCTCTTTCTGTTCTGACCTCCTCCGTAACTTTGCCCCTTTACCCCTGGCCCTGAAACAGAACCTCTTCTCGCTGTGCGCTGGTCGGGTTACCGAGCAGCTCTACGCTGGACTATCTGACTTTTCTCTGACAGCATATCTCATGCTGCTCAGGGCATTCCATGCTATGAACAGGGAGGGGTGGAAGACAGATGAAGACGGTGAAATGTTGAAGGAAGGATCGTCAACTGAAGTGCCGGTTTTGGAGTTATCGGAGGAAATTGGCGTGAAGTTATCCAAGATTATCTGCAGTTTGGTATTCCATGCCGATTCCATGACAGATTGGGGTTCAGATGTAGTGAAACTGGCTGTCAAGTTGTCCATCGAACAGCCCTACATCTTTTGATTACGTCACTACAAAGATGAACCTGGAAAATAAATCCATAGAAATTCTGTTGTGGTACCTCAAGGTTGCTCTGAGCAGTGGCAGGAAAGATGAGAGGTTCAGAAGGGGCGTTTCAGTGCTGTGGAGATTCCTTGAAAGTCGGATTACAGAGTTTCAGAAGAAAGAAGTCACTTACAGACTGAAAATCGCCGGGATTTCTTCCGACTAGAACTTATTTTACTGAATTTATTTTTTTTCATTTCAATGAAGCGGGTATTTATTATTTAAAATCTTTTAACGCATTTTCAATGTAATATTTTAATCCTTTGAAAAACGTTTCCTTCAAAAAATCAAAATCTATTTCAATTTTCACGCTTATCGTCTCCACACACAAACGCAACTTTTCTACCGAATCTTTTGAAAGCTCGCAATTGCGGTCGAGAACGAGATTTTTCGTATTCTTCAATTGTTGTTGGTTGCGACCCAGCTAACAAATGAAACTAAGTTCCCTGGAAACAAACGTAAATGTAGATCTCATGAAAATAATTCATAGAATTTTAAAATATAAAGTTAGTATTCTTGTAGAAAATTTAAAGCGTCGCCAGATCTCGCATTTAGGTCCTTGAAATTATGAATTGTCGATTATGAACTCAATTTCCTACCACGTGATTTAGCGAATCATTTGCCTGGTCACATACACAATTGCTAGGATGGGTGTAGTCAAGGCAACCGGACATGCATTGCCTCCTGAGACCTTCCCAGCAGCCTGGCATGGAGACTTCACCTTCATCCAGGCGGCTGATTGTCAGTTCGGCATGGAGTGGACTATCCCCTACTTTGAGGATGGAGAGACCCTTGACAAGCTGTATGCAGAGAAGTGTGTCTGGGAGTATGAGGAGAAGTGGAGCAGAGCCTTTGTGAAGCAGATCAACAGCATGGCAGAGAAGCCCCTGTTCGCTGTCATGTGTGGGGATATGCTGGATGCGTTCCCTGATCGCTTCCCAGAGGTAAGGGATGCTCAGAAAGCCTCCTTCGACGGGATCATGTCCCAACTGGACATTCCCCTGGTGTGTGTTTGTGGTAACCACGATGTTGGCAACTCCCCAACTCCGCAAACAGTCGACAGGTACAGGTCCGAGTTCGGGGATGACTGGTTCAGCTTTGTGTGTGGAGATGTGCTCTTCCTGGTCCTCAACTCTCAGTACTACGAGGATGATACCCATGTGAGGGAGATGTCACGTGATCAGGACTCCTGGCTGACGGCACAACTATCCCTTACTCCTTCCTACAAACACACCGTGGTCTTCCAGCACATCCCCTGGTTCCTCAGGTCTCCAGATGAGGAGAAGGAGTATTTCAACATCTGTCAGCCCCTCCGTGAAAACATGCTGAACAAACTGCATAGTGCTGGAGTTCGTAAGATCTTCACAGGACATTATCACCGGAATGCCGGAGGGTGGTATAAGGATATGGAGCTGGTCGTGACCTCTGCTGTCGGGCCTCCACTTGGGGATGGAAATGGTTACAGAGTGGTGAAGGTGACGGAATGTGATATTTCTCATCAATATGTTAATATTGAATTATAGATGCGAAATTATTCATGTTTCAATTATAATATGGTGTACCGTGATGGGATTTGCGAGTAGAGGGAATCGAATTGTACTGTGATGTGAATAGAAATCGTCTTTTGTTACCACCCCAGCCTCGCCCAATTCCCCGGTTTCCCTCCCTCTCTGACCCTTTGTTCTGGGTGTTTTCATTGCTGCGATGGTCTCCGGACGTTTTGTATTACAATATGGATCATTACAACCCTAGGATGTGGAAAACTCGTAAACACGTACCCTTTCCTTTGTCATTAGCTCCATGTTTTCATGTTAAATCCCTCCAGAAAATGTCTGTAGAAAATATCGAGTAAAAAGGACGTTATTTATTGAGGATTTTCTTTGCCTCCGTGTATGTCTATCGCTAAATGCAGGAACCAAGCATTGTTTAGACTTATACTGAGTTTTTTATACATGGATTCTTTCCCATTACGACTATGTATGAATTCTTAGCTCTCAAGTGCTGATTCAATGGTTTTACTAAATGCTGATCAAACATGAAACAATGACATAGCAGAGTTCCAATGTACCTGCCAAAGGAAGGCTTAGATCTACCTACGACAACTCTTTAGAGTATCCGGGAATGTAGGGTAAAACCTGTCCTTCCCTCCAGTGAATGTAACCTGATCCTAAACATGAGCTGCGAGCAGTTACTTAAAATCAGACTGCAATTACAACCCACCGTTTCCTACGTAAATCAGGCTTGTTTCACCTGAATATGCAGTTTATATATATGGGCTAATAATCCCCCCGGGTAGACTGTAGACTGCCAGACCTCTCCCTCCTTCCCTCCCTCCCTCCCGCTGCACACAGTGAACCATGTACACAGCCGGAGATTTCGTTAATATATATATATAGCAGTGAAATAATCCCTCGCCCGGGGAGACCTCCGCGGTACTGTGCAGTTACAGCTAAGGAGCATCCGTGAACTAGTGACATATCTAACAGAGAGTCCATTCTCAGTGTGTGTGTTTGTCTGTGTGACACTGTGTGACGTGTGTGTTTATGTCATCGACATTCAATGTGTACTGGATCACTGTTCAGTGGTCAAGACTAATGTAATGAGTCAATGACCACGTATTGTACAGCTGCGTACATGGCCAATGTACTCATGTTCCACCATGTCCAATGCCCATGTACTACAGTACACACGCACATTGTACACACTACAGTTCAGCTTCAATAGCGTTTCCACCACCAATGTGCTAGCACTCGACCTTCAACTATACTAATAATATTAACGTACAACATGTTGTACGAGAGAGAACGCCAGACTCCCTCAATTTTCGTAGACTTTCTGGGTTAATAAGGTCATTAATACCACAGTCAAGCTGGTTAACAGCATTTAGTCCAGGCAGTATACTATAAAATATAATATATATCACTGCCACGGTACTTCACTCCAAGCTCCGGAATACTTACATCACCGAACACGCCATCTTCCGAGGTGTACTACACAGTGTATATTTGTCAGATATAGCATGAGATGTGTTATATTATACACTGTAGATGTGGAAAGATGTGTAGCCTTCACGCGAGCTGAGCGTGTACACAGACTATCTCTTCTCTCTCTACGAATGTCTTGCTGACTTGTCGTGTGAGGAGTACATCATCTCATGTCTTGGGAAGTTGAACTGGCAGCTTCATAATGCATATATCTTACGCCGTCTTTAGTAAAAGAGTTCGCCTCAAATTAGCAAAACTTCCTGCAAATAACTATTCGTAGTTAATGAAGCTGGACTGTTGTATGCCTTTCTGCCTCGAAATTTGATTTATAACGACATTCGAGTGCAGCCAAACCTGACAGGTGGTACCACCTAAAGAATTTTGACATCTCCCTACCAATACCGATTATCTGCAGTATGCATGTGTGTTAGTGTACAGTACGTCTGTACGTTTGTTCTTGCGTCCTTGCGTACGTTCAGCGTTCTTGGGTGTATAAGTTTGTTCGTGGACGTGTACAGTATGAGGGTTTTTTCCTTTGCGAGAACGTGCTACAGGTCCAGGAATTTGGGTATGTGGTTTGTTTCTAAAAATGTGCAACAGGTCTAAAATGAATATAGCTTTTTTGAGAATGAGCAATATACCTAGAATATGTGTTTTGTGAGAATGCGAAAAGAGAATATATGGTTTGTTTTGAGAATGTGCAATTTCTGTAGAAAATAATGTGAGATTCGGGAACTCGGTAATCTGCCGATGCACACCTGGGGCACAACCTAGAATATGTGTTTTGTGAGAATGCGAAAAGAGAATATATGGTTTGTTTTGAGAATGTGCAATTTCTGTAGAAAATAATGTGAGATTCGGGAACTCGGTAATCTGCCGATGCACACCTGGGGCACAACCTGGGGCACATTTCGGGCACACTTCGGGCACAAGACACACCTGGGGCACATTAGAGCACAACCACCTGGGGCACACATCGGGCACACTTGGGGCACATCTCGGACACAATTAATGCACAAAACATATCTGGGGCACAACCACCTGAGGGCATATTTCGGGCACACCTGGGGCACATCTCGGGCACACCTGGGGCACATTTCGATCCTTGTGTAAACTAAGAACTGAAGATGTGCAATGTGGTTTGTCAAAATGTGCAATGTAGTTTGTCAGAATGTGGTTTGTGAGAATGTACAGTGTTGTTTGTGAGAATGTGCAATGTGGTTTGTGAGAATGTGCAATGTGGTTTGTGAGAATGTGCAATGTGGTTTGTGAGAATGTGGTTTGTGAGAATGTGCAATGTGGTTTGTGAGAATGTGCAATGTGGTTTGTGAGAATGTGCAATGTGGTTTGTGAGAATGTGCAATGTGGTTTGTGAGAATGTGGTTTGTGAGAATGTGCAATGTGGTTTGTGAGAATGTGCAATGTGGTTTGTGAGAATGTGCAATGTGGTTTGTGAGAATGTGGTTTGTGAGAATGTGCAATGTGGTTTGTGAGAATGTGCAATGTGGTTTGTGAGAATGTGCAATGTGGTTTGTGAGAATGTGGTTTGTGAGAATGTGCAATGTGGTTTGTGAGAATGTGCAATGTGGTTTGTGAGAATGTGAAATGTGGTTAGTGAGAATGTGCAATGTGGTTTGTGAGAGTGTGCAATGTGGTTTGTTAGAATATGCAATGTGGTTTGTGAGAATGTGCAATGTGGTTTGTGAGAATGTGCAATGTGGTTTGTGAGAATGTGCAATGTGGTTTGTGAGAATGTGCAATGTGGTTTGTGAAAATGTGCAATGTGGTTTATGAGAATGTGCAATGTGGTTTGTGAGAATGTGCAATGTGGTTTGTGAGAATGTGCAATGTGGTTTGTGAGAATGTGCAATGTGGTTTGTGAGAATGTGCAATTTGGTTTGTGAGAATGTGCAATGTGGTTTGTGAGAATGTGCAATGTGGTTTGTGAGAATGTGCAATGTGGTTTGTGAGAATGTGGTTTGTGAGAATGTGCAATGTGGTTTGTGAGAATGTGCAATGTGGTTTGTGAGAATGTGCAATGTGGTTTGTGAGAATGTGCAATGTGGTTTGTGAGAATGTGCAATGTGGTTTGTGAGAATGTGCAATGTGGTTTGTGAGAATGTGCAATGTGGTTTGTGAGAATGTGCAATGTGGTTTGTGAGAATGTGCAATGTGGTTTGTGAGAATGTGCAATGTGGTTTGTGAGAATGTGCAATGTGGTTTGTGAGAATGTGCAATGTGGTTTGTGAGAATGTGCAATGTGGTTTGTGAGAATGTGCAATGTGGTTTGTGAGAATGTGCAATGTGGTTTGTGAGAATGTGCAATGTGGTTTGTGAGAATGTGCAATGTGGTTTGTGAGAATGTGCAATGTGGTTTGTGAGAATGTGCAATGTGGTTTGTGAGAATGTGCAATGTGGTTTGTGAGAATGTGCAATGTGGTTTGTGAGAATGTGGTTTGTGAGAATGTGCAATGTGGTTTGTGAGAATGTGCAATATGGTTTGTGAGAATGTGCAATGTGGTTTGTGAGAATGTGCAGAGTGGTTTGTGAGAATGTGCAATGTGGTTTGTTAGAATGTGCAATGTGGTTTGTGAGAATGTGCAATGTGGTTTGTGAGAATGCAATGTGGTTTGTGAGAATGTGCAATGTGGTTTGTGAGAATGTGCAATGTGGTTTGTGAGAATGTGCAATATGGTTTGTGAGAATGTGCAGAGTGGTTTGTGAGAATGTGCAATGTGGTTTGTTAGAATGTGCAATGTGGTTTGTGAGAATGTGCAATGTGGTTTGTGAGAATGTGCAGTTTGGTTTGTGAGAATGTGCAATGTGGTTTGTGAGAATGTGCAATTTGGTTTGTGAGAATGTGCTATGTGGTTTGTGAGAATGTGCAATGTGGTTTGTGAGAATGTGCTATGTGGTTTGTGAGAATGTGCAATGTGGTTTGTGAGAATGTGCTAGAGAATGTGCAATGTGGTTTGTGAGAATGTGCAATGTGGTTTGTGGGAATGTGCAATGTGGTTTGTGAGAATGTGGTTTGTGAGAATGTGCAATGTGGTTTGTGAGAATGTGGTTAGTGAGAATGTGCAATGTGGTTTGTGAGAATGTGCAATGTGGTTTGTGAGAATGTGTTCCAGAATGTGCGCTCTCTCCGCTGAGTGGTTGCTGCTGGTGTTGGCACCAAGTTACAGTAATTGTGTGTAATAATCCGGACAATTAACCCTGCCCTGTCAGGAGGAGTATCAAGTTTCCTGAGGAGCTCTGCTCTGCTCGCTGCTACCCACCCCACAACACCTCAATATCGGACACAGTGTGTTTGTATGTTTGTGGCTTTGTGTGTTTGTGTGTTCGTATGTTTGTGTGTGTGTGTGTGTGTGTGTTTTTATGTTTTTATGTTTGTGGGTTTGTATACACCTCAACATCGGTCATAGTGCAACCGTGCGTGTGTGCGTGGATTTTCGTACGATTGTATGATTTTATCATATTTACGTTTTTTGTTTGCTTGTACATCACTGTCTGTATATGTGTTGACTGTCGGTGCCAATCAATATGATTGTATGTATATGCAAATTTTGGCGTGTTTACAAGTTTTTTTTTATTATTATTTGTGTTTATTTTCTGTGTATTACAACAAGAGGCGTATACATCGTCTATCATATGTTCAAGTACATTTCGAGTTTTTTTTGCCTCTCTCCATGTCAACCCTAGGTTTTAACCCCAGCAAATGGGTTTTGTCTGAGTGTATATCTGCATGTTAGTATCTGGAGCCATTAGTGTCTGAAGAAGTCTGAAGAGGTGTATACCTGGAGCGCTTAGTGTGTTTGAGTGTACTCATCATTGTATGGTGTCCAGTTGTTTGCAGTGTGTATACTAGTGTGTCAGTGTGTACTTGATATGTTAGACGTCGTTAGGCGCCACACAGCTCTTGTTGAGTCTGGTGATGTTAAAGCAGCTCAGGGAACTGTTTTTTTTTTTTTTTGGGGGTGCTGGAGACCATAGCTGCCAAAATGCCCTGTTTTTGACAGGGCGCCCTGTCATGCCCTGTTTTTGGGCCCTTGCCCTGGGAAGCCCTTCTTTTGCCCCGCTTTTCGACCAATTTGCCCTGTTTTTTTCTTCGTAAAATATACCCATTACCCAGCAATTAGATTACCATTTTTGGGTCGCCTCCAAAAAAAAAAAAAAAAAAAAAAAGGTCGCCACTTTCCAGAAATATACCTATTAATTTATATTAATTCATATGGGTCTGCCTCAGAACTTTCAAATATACCTATTCGTCTATTTATCATCTATTAAGCACTGTCTCGGATGGAATTTGAAAATATACCAGATACCTGAACTTAACTTATTAAGCACTGTTTCGGATACAATTTGGATTTATATACCTATTAATCAATAAGCACTGTCTCGGATGGAATTTGGAAATATACCTTTTTTAGTGTTAAGCACTGGCTCGGATGGAATTTGGAAATATACCTATTAAGCAATAAGCACTGTCTCGGATGGAATTTGGAAATAAACCTTTTCAAGTATTAAGCACTGTTTCCGACGGAATTTTAAAATATACCTAATATTAAATTATGAAGCACTGTTTCGAATAGAAATTGAAAATATACCTTTTTTAGTATTAAGCACTGTCTAGAATGGAATTTGGAAATATACCTTTTTTAGTATTGATTTATCAAGCACTGTCTCGGATGGAATTTGGAAATGTACCTATTAAGCAATAAGCACTGTCTTGGATATAATTTGGAAACATACCTTTTCAAGTATTAAGCACTGTCTCCGACGGAATTTGAAAATATACCTTTTTAAGCATTAAGCACTGTCTCGGATGGATTTTTGAAATATACCTATTAAATTATCAAGCACTGTTCCGGGTTGAATTTGGAAATATACCTATTGAGCACTGTCTCGGATGGATTTTGGAAATATACCTATTAAGCACTGTCTCGGATAAATTTTGGAAATATACGTAATAAAGTAAAAATATACCTTTGCTGAACGAATTCTCATGAAATATACCTAAAATATAGCTGAAATATACCTAGAAATGGGAAAATATACCCATTAAGCACTACCTCGGATGGCATTTTCAGGGTGGCGTCCAAAAAAAAAAAAAAAAAAAAAAAAAAAAAAAAAGGTCGACACTTGTTAAAAAGATATATAAGGATATATGCCCTGTTTTTTTCTGCATTTGCCCTGCTTTTTGGTCCATTTTTATGCCCTGTCGAAGGATTTCTAAAGTTTGGCAGCTATGCTGGAGACGCTTGATTCCTGCTTGTGTTGGCTTGTGATCCTCTGATTGTTTTTTATCCTTAGAATCGTCTGAAAGTGTAAAATCAGTGGGCGGCAACTAGGAAATGTGTTCGCAGTACGTTGCCATGTATTATTGTATTATTATGTTTGTGTATTTGAAAGTTTGCGTGCTTTCTACCCGTGTCGAACTGTGTTAGTGTGCCAGCACATGTATTGTGTGTGTGTCAATGTATATCATGCGTCCATGTTTCGTACTATCAGCTTAACTGTGAAATGTGTCCAGAGTGAGCTGACTTTGATATTCTACTCTACGCCAATCTGATATAATTCTCCCTGCTGCATGCGCATTGACTCAGGGCTGTAATTAGCATTACCATGTGGACATAATCACCACACTTAATACTTATATATGCACTGATAATTATATTGTGTATATTCGTCTGTATGAAATGAATATATCGAATGACATAATTATTGTGATTATCATGTTTGTGTGCATGTTTCTCTGCAAAACAATAATATGATGTAATAATATATAACTTGCTCTCATTATTCATAATTTCATATGTTGTATTTGGTCGCACTCCAACATATTATCAATGATAATAAATAATGAATGATAATAATAATGCTTAAATATTATTATGTATGTTTGCATACCAGTTTATTTCTTAAATTATATTTGGCATTGCATATTTACTTCTTCATATAATAATGTAGTAGGAGCTGTTGCCAGAACTTTTTTATTGTCTATGCAGATATAATATTTAACATAGCATTACCATTTACCATATGTTGAAGTAGTATATTATTATATTAGAAAATATTGTGAATTACTATATATGAATATGTTAACATGTTAATAATACCCTGCAAGTGCCATATATTATGATGAAGATGATAACATATTCATTGCCAGTAAGTCACATCATTAATAATGGCATGATAGGCTAATACATTTACAATTCATCCTGCGATTGAGAGCTTCTTTCTTCAGCATTCCCTGAAATCTTGTATAATATATAGGAATCTCACTTATTTAGCAATGAGTTGGCTAGGTTACAAATTTTCCGGTCCTAAATGAAGTTCAATTTCCACAAACCTTGGATGGTGTTACAAAATTGATCAGGTTAATGGGAAAGTGAAGGTTAATGGGAAAGTAAAGACTTGAATTTTGGATTTATATTTGCTGTACGACTCCCGAAAAGGTGCCGAAAGTTGTGTTTGACTTTGAGCGCATAATTTGAAATTTCCCCTGGAATAAGGCCGTTTTATCCGTCCATTGGTACCGAGCGTGCACGTGCAAGTACCAATTATTCAAAATTACTTGAATTCAGAATGATAATTGCGATAATTAGAGGTTTATCGATTTAGGATTGCGTAAACGTAGAATTGCGAGGTTTTCTTTCAACTGTATAACTATAATTTTTGGCATATGGCAGATAAAAATTCCAGCTAAATAAGCCGTCAATTCTGTTCAGTTGCAGGGCTATTAAATTTTCTCATGAGGTACAGAACTCCGACTTTCAAATAAAAATCGTCCTGTATTGCAAAATTCAGGGTGGTGAGACAAGGGAACTTTTCTTTTGTGAGAATTCAAATGTTCGGAAAGAAAGAAACTTAGCTTTCAAAATTCAGAGAAAGAGAAAAAAGTTTTATTTGCCCATGTTTGGAGAAGGTACTGAAAGGACAAGCTTCCCTTGACGGTGCATTTCATCACGATTTGAAAGTCTGTGTTTCTTCATTCATCCTGTTTTTCATCCTTTCTCACTCATTTTAAATTTCTTCCGAGTTGCTAATTTCTGTATTCTACGAAAGCCCTTCCAAGCTTCGTAGTTGCATAAGCCTGCTTTTGAGCGTATGTCTACCATCTTCATTATAATGCAACAATTGTAAATTGCAAAAATGTAAAATGAGGGTTGAGGAATAAAAATGATACAATGTACTATCGCTGAACCGACAATGTGATTTTTTAGCCCATAAAGATTTCCTTCAGGGTTTATAATTCATATATCGAACCTCAGTATTGTCGGGTATCCTTATGAATAACTTATAACTTTATAACTGCATCTCAGCGCATTCCTTGAGATATCAGCAATCTCAATACATTCCGGTCTTAAGTTAATTTCGGTGGGATGAAGGAAACCAACCAATTCTAGAATCCTCTTCCCTCTCTGATCATTATCTTCTCCTCCTCACTTCACTTGAAACTCGACTCCTCCCCCCGTCCCCTCGGACTCCCGACATGAAGGGGTAAACAAGAGTCTGATTCGGTTACAAAATCTCCATCTTCCTTCCTCTCCCGTGTAAAGACGGGTGACACCTACCAATTAGTGTGCACATTCCCTTTGTGACACGACGTATCACCCAATCACATTACGAGATCACTGCCCCTGACTCGCACCAGCCAATCAGGTTGCTCTCCCTGCGTGTCACGTGACTCAGGCCCCCCAATGGGGAGACGGTGATCTCCCGTTGTTTGTATAGCTGGCGACCTCCAGTTTACCGGCGCTGTACACGATATATTACACCTAGGAACAAAAATTGAAACTCTTTTTCCGTCTCGGTACACGTTCTCTGTCTCCTCGCTTCGTTCCTTTTCGACATGAGTGTTCCCACTTGATGTGCTATTTATACGAACATGTGTGCGTGTGAATGTTGTTGCTGCTACCGTATGTGTGTGTGTATGTGCGTGTGTGTGTGCTGATATATCACATACAGTTCCCCTCTATTTCCGACTTTTGTAGTCATCGCACTTCTGCACACCAACATGTCAACATTACTACGATTGTCGGCGTTTCCCCTCTCCCCGCGACCGCAACTACCTTTATACCTTTCGGACGCGGAGGAAGGAGCTCTCGTGTGTTCGAAATTTGATCACCTTGACTCTTAACGAAGTGGAGGGATGAGTGGGAAGACGAGTCAAGAGGGAGGAAGAGCCACCTGGCCAATCACTAACACCCGGGTTCGAATAATGGCGAGTTCCACGTGTCGTCATTATCATGGCTCTGAGCACGGTGAAGTGGTGTCGTGGAATGGCGTATTCCGTCGAGTACGACACTTGGTGTTACGTCGCCGTTCTCTCTTCTCACCTTTCCGCAATCCGCATGTATGATGATTAGATATAACACTGTACGGTGCGGCGTTTGTACGGAGCTGTTTATCTTCCGCTAGTTCGGTGTGCGTAGCTCGTCGGTTTTATTAGATAGTTACACGATATTTGGTTGTGTTCGTAGTAGAAACACATGACATAATAACTGGAATTGGCTTTTTGTAACAATACCTCATAATAATGTGGTGCTAATGGAATATTACCAATCACGTTCGTGCATTGTGCATGGTTAAGTTATTTCCTATACTTTGCCAGTTTTCCTCACCTTATTTCTGGACTCTTATGCGTTGATTCATTCGATATGTGAAGATTATAACAACACCACCGGTTTTCCTCAAAGATTAAAGTTTAATAAAGTAGGGTAAGTATAATCCACTACACAAAGATCACGGGTAACCCTCGCTGACCTAGCTACGAGACTCAGAATAACCCTAATCTTATTATACCGAATGATTTTTCTCGTTTTTCCTTATGGTATCGACTCGTACACACATAACACATACAGCTAAAGATGTTACATCCTTTTAATAAGATCATTCGAAACCTCCTGATCAAATTAGATATATTGGAAAATAAAGTTTCGTCCGTTGCTCTAGCCTTCAGTACACTAGCGATTGTTTCGTTCGATAGACCTCGCCATCCTGTACTTGACCTGCTGCTTGACTTGCTGTTTTCTTGTCGGTAAAGGCTGCTTCTCTGGTTAGGTGTTATGTGTGAGCCTTCCCTTACTGCATGGAATTTTAATGGACTTGGTCAGGGAATCTCCTAAAAGCTGTTAATGTACGTATATCACTGTCAGTTACTGGCGAGCTGTTAGAATTCCAGCACTTAACCCGAAGCAGCGAGGCCTTGAGAGGCTTCAGTCCACCAGAACATCAAGGAGTCACACTTCGAGTAGTTGATCCTTTTCCGATACACCAGCGTCCGTGATTTGATGTTAGGTGTTCACACTTTCTGCGGCATACGAATTTGCTTATATTTTCATATTATGTGCTGTGTCGTAGAATACCAAAATAGCTGCACAAAATGTATTGATTATTTGAATTTTCATGACGTCACATTTCGTGAGCACTTTTTTCAGATTTTGTCCTTGTCGACTCTAATACTTTAACTGTTGAGGTAAGTGTCTGTCCCGAAGGTTTGAGGAGAGAAGAGAACCTTCCAATATAATTACAAAGAAGAGTTCGTAAACCCCTGCACTAATTACTCGACCTGGTTACAGTCATTATATCTCAAGTGTGAACTTTACCATGACACGTCTCTCATAACATACACACAACTCACTCGCACACGCGTGCAGACACACTCACAGTGAAACATACAGGCTTCATATATATTCTTCAGATTCTCAAAGCATCGATAAAAACAAAATACTCTCCATCTCCCTTCCGCAGACAAACATGAAACACGTACACCCAGGAATCAACTCAACTCGAGCGAGGGGGGTTCCTTTCATATCATATCAAGCGGAGTTGCCCAAGTTAGGGATAATGGTTGTTCTTCCTCACTGCCTGGGTTATCCGAGCAGCTCGCATTTAAAAAATCATGGTGAAACCCCACCTGAAGTGTGACGCAGAACATATACTTACTGAGAACTACTTGAGAAGTGGGTGCTGGGGTGGTAGTAGAAGAGCCGGGCAACCCTGAGAAACTCCAGCAGAGACCTTAGTCCTGAGAAACTGCAGCAGAGACCTTAGTCCTGATGGTGAGAAACTGCAGCAGAGACCTTAGTCCTGATGGTGAGAAACTGCAGCAGAGACCTTGGTCCTGAGGGTGAGAAACTGCAGTAGAGACCTTGGTCCTGATAGTGAGAAACTGCAGTAGAGACCTTAGTCCTGAGGGTGAGAAACTGCAGCAGAGACCTTAGTCCTGAGGGTGAGAAACTGCAGCAGAGACCTTAGTCCTGATGGTGAGAAACTGCAGCAGAGACCTTAGTCCTGATGGTGAGAAACTGCAGCAGAGACCTTAGTCCTGATGGTGAGAAACTGCAGCAGAGACCTTAGTCCTGATGGTGAGAAACTGCAGCAGAGACCTTAGTCCTGATGGTGAGAAACTGCAGCAGAGACCTTAGTCCTGATGGTGAGAAACTGCAGCAGAGACCTTAGTCCTGATGGTGAGAAACTGCAGCAGAGACCTTAGTCCTGATGGTGAGAAACTGCAGCAGAGACCTTAGTCCTGATGGTGAGAAACTGCAGCAGAGACCTTAGTCCTGATGGTGAGAAACTGCAGCAGAGACCTTAGTCCTGATGGTGAGAAACTGCAGCAGAGACCTTAGTCCTGATGGTGAGAAACTGCAGCAGAGACCTTAGTCCTGATGGTGAGAAACTGCAGCAGAGACCTTAGTCCTGATGGTGAGAAACTGCAGCAGAGACCTTAGTCCTGATGGTGAGAAACTGCAGCAGAGACCTTAGTCCTGATGGTTAGAAACTGCAGCAGAGACCTTAGTTTGCCATGCTTATGGGATACCATTCTTCCCATATATGACTGCAGTTACTCACGATTGTCTGACTATGCCAACCGTTTCTTGCTGAAACTTTTTGAAACCAAGCCAAAGAAGCGGCTGCATGCGGTTTTCCTGGAATTACTCACAATTTGAGTAACTGGCACTTACCATTATAATGTTAACTTTAGTCACCTGCAGTCAGCACGACTTTATTTCCAGAGCAAATACCTTCTATGAGGTAACTGTATTTGGATTTTGAGGGTCTGCATTTGCAATTTTTAATGCCAATGACCACTTTCGCGAATAATTGGACTTACCTATTGATGCTCCTGGAAGTTGCAGATCTGTCAAACTCATTTCAGACTCAAGCCACCCTTTTCATGATTCGAATGCATGTTGTTCACTTTAAATTACATGCGAAGGACTATAAAAAAAATATAAAACCGTTCCAGAAAATGTTGAATGTTCCCACCAGTGGCTTCAGTTCGGCACTATCGGTTGCGCTTCTGTGGCGTCGAGCTCGCTGGAATGTCCGATGCATGCTCACTGACAAGTTCAGTGTGTGTTGTCATGAATTATATACACCCACGTTCCCTTACAATACCTTACAAGTTCCCCTCTCTCTTATCTGATGTGAGGCATGCCAGCATTAATAAGTCACATACACACTTTAATTATATATATCGGAAGTTGCATGTACACTTCAACAGTAATTCGATGCCGCACAGTTTCAGGCACTGCCTCAATATATATATTACTGAAGTATATTTTCTTCACGGGAACCCCGGCACGTTTTAGCGTAAGTTTCTTTGCTCTGTAGTATGCCTACACTCATGTAGGGAATATATATCATGTACACTGACTTATGTACACTGACTAATGTACACTGGCTAATGTACACTGACTAATGTACATTAGTGTACACTGTACATTGACGTGCAGTGTGTACATTATTGTGTAGCGTGTACAATGTACATTGATGTGTAATTGATGTGTAATGGCAGTGATTTGTTGTGCGCGCAAATGCCATTGATGCAGTGTGTACAATTCAATGTGCACTAAGTGCAAAAGGTGCACTGATGTGTTGTGTACAATATGACGCAGTGTACATTAATGTTTTGTGTGTGCAATGTACATTGATGTGTGTGCACTATACAGCTCCGGCACTACACACATTGTGTATAATCACTATAGTCCTGTTCACTGCTTGAGTATACAATGTGTTAGCTCTAATATCACACACACACACACACACACACACACACACACACACACACACACACACACACACACACACACACACACACACACACACACACACACACACACACAGCAATAGAGCAATAGGAACTGCCACCTTGTTATGTTGAAGGTAGAAGAATTCACAGTGGCCGCGTACAGGAACATGGTATATATGACAGGTTGAGTTACAGCATAGTCACAAGAATGAATGGTGAGTTAGTGATGTCGAATAGCAATTGTTCCCTACCAGCCATGCCATACATCAAAAGTACTTTTCACAGCTTATAATCTCTCGTCTTCTTGTGCATGTTATAGAACTACTATAGAACTATTAACCGAAGTAGAGGTAAGTAACATGATATATGTTGCGAGCGCCAGCGAGCGACATATATATGCATTATTGTACGAGGCGAAGCCGAGTTCAATAATGATGTGTTTTGTACGAGGCGAAGCCGAGTTCAAAACTAGATGTTACTTATCTCTACTGAGGTTAATAGTGATATTATATGGCGAAACCACTCATTAAAAACGTAGTTAAAACATGGAAAATAATGGTCTTTCGATAGGAGCTGCAGACTCCCGGAAGCAAGAGCCATTGGTAATCTTATTCACAGGGCTGATTACATTTAGTTTTTAAAGTATCGAATACTCAAATATGCAGTACAGAATTTACAGGCCGAATGAAAATGAATTACACCGGATTATAGTTAGATGTTTAGATAATTCGTTCATCTTCATGTGTTGAATCGATAACTTAATGAAGCGATACCCTTTTCCTCTTCACCTGAACATCATGGTAATTCTTAAAATTCCATCAGAATTAGCCTGGGCTATCACATAATTATAAGGGAGCTTGGTCGGTACTTTGAATTCGCTACTTATACGTTTATACGCATGATAATGACGCTATAAGAGTCTACCGCTAATTTGTTTGGCAGAAAGTTTTAACATTCTAATTGAGTAATTGTGGTTCATGATTCATCTCGAATCTCGATTCTCGAGTACAGAGTCATGTCAAACCGTGATACCGGAAATAAATTGTAAGCCCGGATGAACAGTATGTGTTTCAATCGCCGTTTGCTATCATGGATTTCGTTAAGACTGATTTAGAGCACCTAATTTTTGACTCCTCTGATTTTGAGAAGCTCTAATTGCTGTTGCGACGAATGTGATTATGCAGCCAAGATTAAGATTGTTCAATTGATAAAATTTACTGTTAATGTCGTTGGGGTTATTCGGTCGATCTGGACTAATAACCCGTCTCAGGGACTCAATATAAAGGGTTATTAATCTGGTTCAGGTTAGTAACCCTTCAATACTACTATGTACATGATAGCAAATAAGGGTTTGGGAGCCATATAATAAAGTGTAACACCATTCATGTGGTCGTGCTGTTCTGTCAGATAAATCCATCGAATATATATCTAGAATCTACTGGTAGTGCTCACTAAACGTCGGTGGTTTAAAATGACGGCATTGTGATGACTTGTAATGGTGAATTGATGACGTCAGCTCCGTATGATTTCCGTGTGCTGCTTTGGCGTCCACGTTTCTTTGTCTCTGGAACGTATTATCATATTTATGTGATCGAAGGAAGCTTGAGAGTTGACGTGTATTATCCTTCTTCTTCTCGACAGAAGCTTCTGTTAAACTCCACTGTACGCGGTTAGTTAGCTTGCATTGACGTCACAAGTTTTAAGAACCATTTTAATAGCTGAACCTTGATATGACGTCACTTTCGCATATTAACCCTCTCGTTTCACTGTTTTCCTAAGATAGTTTAACCTCCCCTCATATGTTTCTAATATATGCATTATGCATGATGTGTCATAATCTGTGGTTGGAATGTGGTATTATGGCAAATAACACGATGTAAGAGTGGAATAACATGGTAAAAGTGTGCAATAATACCAAAAGAGTGGAGTAATACGACAAAAAACTCTAAATAACACGTTTTTATTCAACCGAAATAACCCCACCACATGGTGAATAATATGCTGAATTGCACTCCCTCTGTACCCAGATGGTTACATATTATATGCTATGTTTACATATCCGACAAGGCTTCCAGAAATTAATCAACATTAACTGTCACTTCACCACACACCAGAGCCAGAACGATTTAGTTGTGTAGGGTAACTGGTCATGTAGCAAGATTCGTAGCCGGTTTTTAAGGAATATAGCATCTGCAAAACCATGATTATGATTTAACAGATCAGCTCGTCCCTTCGAGGAGATTCATTAGAAACAGGGGCATAGCCAGATTTCTTAAAAGGGGGCGGCGAGTTACATTCAAAACATGTTTTATGTTTTATTTTGTTGGCTCAAAGCTCTCATTTTATCAAAATGAACAACATTTTCATATCATCTGTCCAAAAAGGGGGAGGCAGCCGCCTGTGTCGCCTCCCCTCTGGCTACGCCCCTGATTAGAAGATATTATGATCATATTTGATCAGATATGATATGATCAGATATGATAAGAAAATATATATGCTATTCAGGCATATTGTGATCACCAAGGTTGGGCATTTCAGGGTATTTTTCATCGCCCTACTCCTTCGTTATCTCTATTCTCTACCCGACGACCCGACCAACATGTTAATGTTATCTTCCACGTCTCGTCCTTTCATTTTGGTAGAAATTTGTCTGAACTCCAGCCGCAGCCCTACGAATTTTAAACATATCTTAGTGGAACCATCCAGAAACCCTGAATTCAGGCACCAGGACAGTTTCACACCTCTGCTAAAAATCTGTAGAATCACTCTGTGCACCTCCATATATTACTTCAGCGGCAGTTTCGCGTTGGGCTGGAGTGTTTGCCTACTTTATATTATTATCACTGACTTGTTGACATTCTACTACGCTCTGTCTCACCTCACTTAACATAAATGCCTTTATTCTACGTAGTAGTTCTCTATATCCCTCGGACTTATTTCATTAACTTAGACGGCTTTTACATGAGTTCAAGGTTTTCCAAGGTGTGCTGTACCTCGAACAGCACTATAATTACTGCAGTCAGTTGGCAGGTAGCAGTGGAGTGGTAGCCGCCCCCAAAAAACATTTAAATCACTTTCAACCTACATGAGATACCTACTTCTTGATCTCTTTGATGGGAAGTTATTGATGTTTTACTCTGAGTGTAAGGATATTTAACTACAGCGAGTTTACCAGGTACAATGTACATCGACTGAGATCTTCTAGACTAAACTTGCGACTTCCTTTGCATTTATGCTCGCTTCGAGTTCTATTTGTTCAGAATTATGAATCTGTTACTCTTGTGCTCCATATTCCTATGTTATTTACTTTAATCTCCATCTATGGCGAATAATCCAGCATTATCAATGAATCATTTGCTGCACTTAATAGTATCATTTAATAGCTTTATCCCCCTAAAAGCCCTCGCACAAGCCTATTCGTCATATGAAAGTCTAGACATGAAGACATCCAAGCTCGATTTAGTATCCTTTTAATGGGTATTAAATTAAGCGCTAGTTGCTCTCCTGTTCTTCCCAGTTACTATTAAATATTAAGGGTGGATCATAAGACTTACCGAGGCCAGTGTCTTGCCAGTAAAACCTATAATAGCATGATGCTGGCCTAAACGGAATGCTCAATTTACCCTTGATTGGAATCTGATCAATGCATCATGTTGAGATATGACTCTGTAAACTCATTTATTCAAATGTCACATCCCTTATGACCTTTAAAAGGTATGCCTTGCCAGTCTTCATTCAGTGCTTTTTGTCCCGCTATTTCTAGTGTGCAGTTACAGGGTGCCTATAGTCCTAAGTTATTCGTGAATCACAAAAGCGATTTCAGAGGCAAAGAGACAATTAAATCCTCCAGTGATTTCACAAAGTAATATTACAGAACAGTTAAAATCCAACACACATCACGCCAGGAAGTTTTCATCTGTCTCCTTAGACCTTTAGACCATTGATCATGACACCCTCATGTGTATCCCATATATAACTAGCTAGTAGCCGTATCTCCATTCCTGCTTCCTTCCTTCTTGATCAGCTGATCTCCTCGGATTTAAAGATACTCTCTCTTCGTATCGGGTATCCAAGGCTAATGCCCTGCCTATATAATGTCATTTGTGGATGACAAATGATTAGGTCTTCTGCCCGAAACAACTTCAGTTGGAGTTCACTCATCTATAATAATATAACCACTTCTCAAAAATCGTAGTATCTGTGTATTTGTTAGGCATTTAGCAGAAAGTTATTTTGATATATCTCCCATTTGGAATCAAGCTATTCTTGGAAACAGTAATTTTTGTAGCCATCGGGGTGGACGAATTGTGACCTCATGAAAATCAATAGTGTTTATTTATAATAACATCCCTTGATACTTTGATAAGTAAGTGCGGGATTCCAAATGAAATATTTTGTTTTCCTAATAATAAAGGATCTCCTACGTTAGCACTTCACTGCATAACGTTTCCTCGGGTTTTTCTCGTCCTACTGATCTGTGGTATTGTTTGAGACTTACAGCCCTTAAATTTCGAATCATAGTGTGATGTTATCATTCATCAATTTATTATGAGCTTTTCATTGAAAATTGCTCATTATAGCTGCGTGAACAGCAACAGTAGTCAGGACTCTAACCCTCATGCTCTGTGTAGGGGCAGAATGTCACGGTTTGGGAACAGTGGTCACGATGACAGTCTGTTGAGCAGCATGGCAGCCAGACTCCGGGCTGTCGAGGAGGAACTATCCAACAAGAACCGAATCATTGAGGACAAGGAGAAGCAGCTGCACCACTTCAGACAGTCACTGGGCCAGGATAAGTCCAAGGACAAACTCATTGCCTACCTCAAGGGTCAGGTGACGCATGCCTTCAAACAGATCCAAGAGATGGAGGAATTTCTTGCTGATTACGGTATGGTGTGGGTGGGTAGCAGTGAGTCCCCTGAGAACCTCCTGGAACCTTTAGAGGAGGAGGAGGAGGAAGACGTTGGTGGTACTGTGCTGAATCAAGGGACTTGGAGTCAGGGAGAGTCTCTTGGGGATAAGGCCCCTGATTTCAATAGGATAGTCCACAATGTCCATGAACTGAACATCTTGGCTGGCGATGGGGTTGGGATGGTGGAACGTGGTCCTGATGGAATAACCAGAGTTGTTCAGCCTGAACCAATACCTCTCACATTGTACAGCAATGGTATCTTCATGTTTGCAGGTCCTTTCCGCCCTCTTTCTGATCCCATCACTCGCCAATTCGTGCAAGACCTTGAGGATGGGTACTTTCCTTCGGAGCTCCAAGCTAGATTCCCTAAAGGAATGCCTATAAAGCTCACTGATCTGCGTGAGAAGAAGTATGTGGATAAGCGGGCAGCTTTCCCAGGCAAAGGGACAGCTCTGTCCGAAGGAGCTAAAGAGCTGGCAGCAATCAGAGGCCTGCTGACTGGTGATAATGATGATTCTACCCAAGACATTGCCACGGATACCAGTGATAGCCCTGCCCCGCAATCTGTCGAACGTTTCCTTAACAAACTCCCTGCCAATGTCATAAGGGATGGTAAAATCATCGATATCCGGTCTTCCGTGAGTGCCATGATTGGACCGTCTACCACACCTGTACAAGTTGAAGTTGCTGAAACGTCCGTTGTAAAGCAGATCCAAGCAGGTGAAGGAACCACAGGTCCTGTGGCTACTCTCAGAGTGAAAATGGACGGTGGCAAGAAAACTGTGATAATCAAGCTCCAATACTCCAATACAATCGGGGATTTGAGGAAGTTTATCAACGAGCACCACAAGAAGGGGGTGTATGAGATAAGAACGACGTTCCCTAATAAGAAGTATGATAAGCAGAGTGAGACTTTAGAAGCAGCTGGGCTGGTCCCCAGTGCAACGCTCCACATCAGAGATTTATAGTTTGTGATAATTTATTGTGAATATAATTATTGTAGAGTTATATAGGGCCCTATATACTGTGATTTATTTATTGTAAATATTGATTTTAGAAGATGAATTCTCGGGTTGGGTCATTCTTCGTACAGCATAATAAGGTTATATTTTTATTTGAATTTGTAAATACTGTATTTAACATAACTTGTCGCATCAGAGATGGCCAGATAGCTAAGGATTTTCAGATTCATTGTATATATGACATTTTAGCTCAGTGTATTTTCACATTTCACCTTTTAAGATTTATTGTGGCTAATTTTTCAAGTTTTTATAGGGTTCTGTAATTGATACAGTACATTTTCTGAAGCTGAGACCAAAAAAATGTAGCATGGATTTTTATTTATCTTCAGAATATGAGTTATCAAACATGCCATCTTGCCCCTGATTTAATTAAAACTGGCTATTCGAGACTATTTATTTTTTCAAATTCTTCTGAAATTGCCTCGTCAATCCAATGGGAATGTAAATAGATTTATTGTAATATTGGTATGGTGTTGATTTTCAGTGTATATTCGTATCATTGGTTTAAGATATTATCTTCAGAAGTTTAATATTACATTTCGTCTCAAAAGTGATGAAAAACAGTATAACTGAAGGATTTCATACTATTCAAACCTAAAGATGAATACTTTTAACTTTTTAACGGCATAAAAGGTAGAAATAATATAGCAATGTAGAAATGATCATACTGCGTGGTGTGAATTACAAGTTCACATATTTGCTTCGTACCTGTCTGAATTATGTGAATTTTCTCGCCCGCTACTACATGAAATTAAGTTAATGATTTAGTTCGTTGCTATTAACACTAGACAATTTACGTAGTTGGCTTATTATAGCATATGAAAAACGAGTCTATTGAATATATTTTGTTAATAAAATTGTAATAATGATTAAGACCACACTGTAATGATCACGCATTGAGGCATGAAAAGGACTACATCTGAGTGATCTTGCTACTCACTGTGCCTGGATAGTAACTTAAGTGGTACAATCGATCTTAGAATTTAATGCATAATGAAGATTCTTTATATCTCCTAGATAGCTCGGATGGCTCTTAAGTATTTAGGTGATAGCAATAGCTTATGTAGCTACTGATCCCATTTTGAATCGAACAACCACCCAAAACTCGATCAATTCAGTTCGCTATCTCACTGATATTAAAGATTCTATCAGATGCAATTTAAATGTCTCTATCAAAAGTTTGGTTCTACGAAGCCCCGCGTGTCACTGTGATTGACCCTTTCCTGGGTCTCACTTGATCTCTTGAAGGTGGTACGTGTCTCGTTTAAGATAATGCGTAGCTGGTAGCTGTGCTCGGGTCTGGAGTGCCTCAATTGAGGTGTACATCAATAGATAGATCTATTGTACTATTGTAGAGCTGTTGAAGTCACGTTTTGTGTCTAACTATCTTTCCATGTTGCTACTGTAACAAGAAATATTCTAGAAACAAACGCTTTTCACAGGTATCAGTAGCTACCGTTTTGGGGTGGGGTGTTCGATTCAGAATAGTATAAGTAGCTATATACTTATATAAAAGCTACTGATAGCTCCTTCCCTGACAATGCTGATACAGAGACCTCTGTGTTCCCAAATTTAATTTCTCTAATGAAATTGGTTTCCGTGTGTAATTTTGATCAATTATACCTTTGGAGGCATGATTATTGGTGCACTCAAACAGTAGATCATTTGATTGGCCCTGTTTCGCGATAGTCTCTGTTGAAGTATATAATATGTATGTGTGGCTTCATATATTCACATTCATGGAACACAGAAATCTAACGTGTCCCTCCGAGAACACTGTGACACAGCGTGGTCTAGCTACATCCTAAGATAAAAACTATGCAACCCAATCTGGAGCTAAACCAGCATAAATACCGCACAGATTTTGATATTCGTAAGCCATGTTTCCAGTACATAATATATTGAGTATATTGACTTTCTTCTCCTCGTCTAGGTTTAGGACTCATGACAGTTTCGGATGGAGAAGACGCCGCCACCTCCTCTAACCAGGAAGCCACCGAGCAGGCGGCTTCAACTGACCTCCGCTTCAAATACCGGACTTTGCTCTTCAAAACGAAGGAAAAACGGAGCGAGTTAGTCCGGCCGGACTCCACAGGTCTCCTTGAGACCTTGGAGGAGATGAACCAGCTGTTTGCCCGGGTGAAGAACCCTCGGGAGGCTGTGTACGACAGCAACGTCCTCAAGTTGGCGTCCGAGTTGGGGCAGGAACAGGCCGAGAACCTGCAGACCAACATGACGGAGTTTGATCGGAACATCTTCGCCGAGAAACTGGTCACGTACATGGACGGCCGGTGTCGGTCCGCTTCGCAACGTGATTCCCCGCCCGAACTCGACTGGGCTAAACTCGGCAAGTACGCCGCCTCCATGTTCAATGTCACGGCTAAGCTGGACTTCATATACGGACCCCTGGCCATGGAGCCAATCATCAAGACACGTGCTGCACGGGAACGTAACGTGCAGAAGAAACCGACTGAGTCGGAAAAGAAGAAACCTCAGCAGCTCCAACAGGAGGAACAGGAGGAGAGCACGACCAAGGAAGTGCAGCGTGTCCTCAAAGCCATCCACAAACTCACGGAACCCAAGTCAGGGACCTACGAGTACGTGCCCTTCTTCCAGTTCATCGTGGACCCGTCCTCCTTCCCTACCACCATCGAGAACATGTTCCACCTGTCCTTCCTCGTTAAGGACGGCAAGGTCAAGCTCTACACGGACGATGAGAACACACCTGTTGTTAAGATAGACATTCACCAGGGCGCTGTTCCAACCAGTACCCCAGGAACTACACGTGCAATAAACCCATCGCAAGTGGTGGTTGCCATGACGATACAGAAGTGGAAGGACTTGATAAGGGAGTTCAACATCACGGAGGCCATGATACCCAATGTTAAGAAACGTGTTACGTGAGTATGCATCGGGTAACTTAGGTCTCGTGGTTTATTAACATTCGTATTTCATAGCTTGGGGTACGATAATCTTTTATCATTAACACATAATAATTTTTATATGTATACATTGAATTTGATTATAATTTTTAATCTAATTTGTTAATTATATTTTGGAATGATAATACTTGGTTGTTGTATGTTATTACTTCCAATATGAATTCGCAGAATTGGTAACTTATTCCATCGAGATAAGTGTTATGTTATTTTTATTCAAGGGACCTTTCGCATATTACGTTATCAAATGATTACGATTCATTTTGTAACAAATTATACAACAACTGTACACATGGTAACGAGGGAAGGACAGAAAATCAGCCAAAAATTTGATTGATTACGCACGAAAGGTCCTAAAATTTGAATTGTTTCAGTTTCAAAATTCGATAGATTATATTAAGCGGTTTGTGAACGGTCAACTTAATTTTGTGTAAGTTGGAAATGGATGATAATTTAATTTGTTTGAATTGAGATCATGTTTCAAAATTAGAAACAGCTGGGGCTGACTGTTCTACGGCCAAACAACTGTAGTTCTTCCATCTAATACCCTTTTCAATTTTAGATTCTCGTCTTTTTAAAAAATCAAATTTCTTTTTAGAATATAACTTCCGTAGAACTACAAATATTGTGCGATCACGGGAGTTTCCTTCAGTGAATTGTTCAGAGTTAGACCTCAGAAGTCGCCACAAAAACTATAGCATCGGTAATTTATCGGTTATTGAATTGATTTTGGGGATGTTCCACTAGAGCATTGCCCAGAAATTTGCCTTGCCCGGAATAGCCCATTTTTTGTTTCTACTAAGGATAAGGCCAGTAAACAACAATTAACCTTGCTTTAAAATACGGTAAAAGCCTCAGGTAACTATCGTTGAGATCGGATGGCATTTTTACATTTTGTTTTTAAAAATTGCTACTATTACCATACTGCTATTTCCCGATTTCCCCTAATAAAATGATAGTTTAGATTTTGGAAAGATAATTTCTTGAAACAGACTCCATGTTAAATTTTTATATTTTGTTTGTAAATGTGATATAATAACAGTATTTTCAGTTTTTGTTTATAACTTCAACTGTTAGACGCTAGAACTAGTACTTCATTAAGACTTTCAGGGCAGGTGATAACCTTTTTTACATGTCTGATATTTGTTAAAATCAGAATCTTGAATAACTGTCTTCCATATGATAATTTTTAGATTTTCTTGAAAGGATTAATTGAAACTAAAGTGTTCAAATCACTTGAAACCCTGGGTACTTTATCACATTTTAAAGTTTTAAGTAGTCTATAGCTATATGAGTTATTATCGTACGTATCTCTCTTGATAAAACCCAAGTGGGCAGCAGCAGCACCAGCAACTCTCAGTACAGGGCCGGTAGTGAAACTTCAAAACATGAAGATTCCATAGTTCTTAACGATTGTAAACGTATATTTCTATATCGGAATGCCTGAAGCTAGCGTGCAGCTGAGAGAAAGTCAAGAGAAAGTCAGGCATTGTTAGCCCATTACGATCTCAAAGTCAGACTTGTTGGTTCTCGATTGCAGGGAGATGATGATATTATATATATTACATATACAGTACATATTATGGGTAAATAGGGCGGCCCGATATCGTACTACAACTCGATCTGGATTCCCCCATTTAGCACAGTTTAGATCCCTACGGGTATCTCTTCTTTGATCTTTATATCCCCTCCTTCCCCCTAGGTATATTTCCAGAGTTTAATCTATGGCACGTTAGCAAACATGAATATATCGTACTCAGTATAATCCTTGGCAGATCTGTCGTTTTCCCTGTGATATATATATTCCTCAAATTAGTAAAACTTTTTAAACTGGACCTGAGTCTAGGTGGTCCGATGCGATTTAGGCCTGTACTTTGGGTATTTAGTAAAGCTTATCACTGACTTTAACTTTTTAAATGATCCATTTTTTCTTGGTTTGTGCATCTTGACGCAACTAATTGCCTGTACACTTCCTTTAGATATTTAATCTATTATTTTCCCTAATTCCTATCAGTATTTTCCCTAATTCCTATCAGTAAATTCGGAAGTGTACGATTTGATGTTTTTGCTGACGAATTCTCGGAGACTTTGCGTATATTTCGAACAAATTTCTGCATTTCATGTCCAATTTGTTTTTAGAAGTTCATGTGAGTCTCTGCGTCAGAATAGCAAACAGTTTTTGTTATGATATTGATTATCCTTCATCTTTCAACTGAAAATTGCTTTCAAAATAAAATCTTTACTTGTGTTATTGAAATTATATACCCCGTAAATTTTGAAATTTTGGCCTGCTGAAGAAAGTTTATAGTCTCAAATTCAACATAGTGTTCCAATTTCCCAACACAATAAATCCCCGATGAAATCAAATCATATTTATAGCTGAATCCTGCATTCTATCTAAATATTTTTTTGTTTATTTCCTTCTTTATTTTCATTAATACCTAGGTTAAGGATATACCCCTGCCAGCGGCTCATTAAACACTAATGCCCATTATAATAAGTACTACCACCAGCCCCCCTAGCGCTGCACACACACACACACTTATCCCTACATTTAGAGGGTGTTGATCATATGTAAATATGCCAATTATCGGAGGAACACACTGTGTGCCATACGACCATGTCCTGAACTAACCGCCGAAATTAGATAATGAACGTTTTTCAATTTACTGAACTCTGCCTCTACCCTATTAAAACTGAGCAGGACAGCAAATGTGATTTGGTCGATGTGTGCCTTAATAATTTTTGCAGATCCCTGCACTTATTATAGAGTTTGTACGCTGTACTAGACCAAATGCTTAATGCCTATATATCATCTAAGATATATTGTACTGATGAGCATTGTGATGTTAAAATAATGAAGAAGGTTGAACACACTTTAATGTGTGCTGATCATCTTGCCTGCATCACCGGATTTAAACCATGGACTGCTGCTTGCGATTATTATCTAATATATATAATATCTTGAGTTCTGCTTGAATATTGTACTGCTTTCAAGCTATAGTCGAAGCTGTCGTGGTATCATGATATATGTTGAGACACTCATATACGGTATAATAATCACGAACAGACACTGATGTTGCTACAGTGAAACAGGCATACTTATATACGGATCTAACAGACGAATTGTAAAGGTGATATGTTGAAAATTTACCAAAAACACACACAGGACAGACACACACAGACTGAAGTGGTACGTATTGAATTATTACCCTCCCGTGGCTCAAACTCCAGTGTGATAATTATCGATATATCACTCCTTTATAGCACTACTGAACAGTAGCGGAATAATAGAGCAGAATATCGTTAAATAAATTGTTGATTTTATGAAGGAGCACTCGAAAATCTATAAAACCGTTGAATTCAGACGAGGGTCGTCAGACCCGAGTGGTAGGGAGTACTGTTTTGTCGGGTAATAATACAATTAACAAACTCATGGATCGTGTGATATCGAAAATTGTCAAACTCGGCTGACGCCTCGTGTGATAATTTTCGATATAACACTCCCATTCGTTTGTTAATCGTACAATATAGGTTGATGCAGATTGTAGACACTGAAATGGAATCGAAATAATATGCTGCTGTAGACACATCTGAAAGCTGGACAACTCTAGCCGTCGTCCGGTGATATAGAATTCGAAGTCCGGAAACCTTCAGTCTACAATGTACATAATATAATATGCTGTTCTAGTATCGTAGAGCTCAAGGTGTCAAGAAATATTCTGTGATATTACATATTATGCTTTACTCTGACTTCAAACTCAGTTTACTTGAAGCTGTGATAAATCAGCTAGCGTTTTATTTCCCGTTTTGATGATAATATAATATGGCTTTGCCATCAATCGTTATTAACAGCATCTAATATATGGTTTTTATAGATCATAGATGTATGCCGTATGGAAATATGAATCAGCATACTATAAATGTGAATAAAATGAATGCATGAGCTTTTGTCACTTGAAAATCTTCTATCACGACTGCCCTAGTAGATGAACTCAATGTTTAACATCAGTGTCTGTTTAACAGGGTGACATGGTCATTGAGTATATTATTGAGCAACACCCGGTCTGAATTAACGGAGACATTAAATTTGCGTGATAATATTATGTCATTTCAGTAATATTAGTAATATTATAGTAATATTATAGTAATTTATTACAGAATATTCATTATATAAGATTTTCTCGATATCTCAATAATCTCTGACACTGACAGTACTTAGTACTTAAGGAAGTCTGCAATTTGACATGACCTACTGATTACTTCCAAGTACTATGTTAATGACGTCATTAGCAGCCAGAAAATGCACCATTATCCCTCTAGTACTGTCTGCAAAGGATTTGAATAAATTATCTGTTTGTAATTATTTGAAATTTTCACCCCTACCAATTACCATCTCCTTCTACCATTAGGTCCATGTTAGATGGGTCCTTAATTTTCAACCCTAACCCTCCTCCCTCTATTAGGTCCATGTTAGATGGGTCCTTTAGTCCCGGTTATAACCTAAAAAGCCCCTACATTCTACCACTGCCTAACCATCCTTCCTCTATTAGGTCCATGTTAGATGGGTCCTTTAGTCCCGGTTATAACCTAAAAAGCCCCTACATTCTACCACTACCTGCCTGCATCATCACTGCCCCAGAGAACCAACCCGACATGAAGGCCACAGAGAACGGTGGACCGCCACCCCTACCTCCCAACCTAACCAATGGGGTGAGTGTGATTTCAATAATATGCACGTGTTAAAACCGTGCTTAATTGGGTTTTGACCGATGGATTATATCTTAAAATGATCCTACAATTATAAGATTCAAAATCTTATGAGTGATTAAGGTGCTGTAGAGTTAACTTCTGAGGGCGATGGGCCGGATGGGGAACTCTGTGAGTGCCTTGCCTCTCGGATTACAAGAATCATAGGGTCTGAAAAATAAAATTTTTGTAGTTTATTCTAATAATGCTATCTACGGCGTACGCCGTATGGGATGCTTTTCTTATTCCTCAACTGTTTTTCAGGGAGCAAAAGTTTTTTCAACTTAAATTGTTATTTCACAAAAAGAAGTAAAAATTCGCGATGTTTTTTTTCGGCTGTAGGTACTTATTTTTCTGAATGAATAAATAATGCGGTCTGCGAAGCTAAATACTAAACAAAGCACTGCGATTTTGCGGTAAGTTTTTAGCTCACCAATCTCCATGATGATTGATGTTACCTTTTTTCCTTCTAGGTAAGAATTTATACTTACCTATGGAAAACAAAAACTTGGATATCATAAAACTATGAAAGCAAAAATTTGAAATATGCTTAGGCATGAAAATCATATTTTCCAGTGGTGTTCCTTTTTAATGAACACTGCTTGGAAATTGTATTTCATATCCGGACATTCTGATGATGATTTGGATTGCTAGTATTCGAGTATCTGTCTTACTGTCTTAGAGCACATAAAAGAATTAGAATTAGAATTCACATGGTCAAATTACATTTGTAATGACAGACCCTACATGAAAGTTTCAAAAAAAAATAAACTAGATAAGAAATGTATGAAGATTGAACGGAACAATAAACTAAATGAAATGGTTGAGGGTATCACTTAGAGGTAAGATCATAAAATTTACTTAATTAGGTGCCCAAAAATAAACACAATCCTTGTTGCACAAGGTTCTGGCGTGTCATAGAAGCCAGAGACCCTGAACTAAATGAATTTATGTTGAACTCCGGTTGGTCGATGCAGAACATACAGGACCTGTCAGTCGTCGAATGCTTTTAAACTGTACTCTTGTGAATAGTGCCTAACTATTGATGCATTGGCCTGACGGCTGTTGGAATTGAAGCAAAACCTTCGAAATGAGGTTCCTAAGAAACTGGGGTCTGGGGTGCAACCCCAGTTGCCCGGCCCTTTTCATTGAAATGAGGAATTCAAACAAAAATTTCAAAATTACAGGCTACAAGTGAAGTTTCTTAATTTTTCCATAATCCTGGGTAGGTTTCTTAATTTCACCTTAATTCTTGGCTCTATTCATATAGACAATTTCCTATAAAAAAAAAACTGGGCGTATTTTTAATCTTAAGCCCAAGAATAATCAGCTAGAATTCTGAAGAACTCTCTTTGCCGATCTATTCATCATACTTAGCTCACTGATTCAATGGCCTGCACAAGTGTGGCAGCATTCAAGTTTTAAATATAACTACATGCTGTGCATAATATGCAACATTTCGTTTGCATTTCATATGACACATTTTTGGCACAATGCGAAATAATTATAATATGTATCGTTTTACTATATACACATATACAGGCCTTATATATGACTAATAGTCTTTGATTATAGGCCATGAGGAGAACAATAATATATCAGAACAAGTGAATAAATTTGATTATTAATTTAAATCCAATTTCATATTCTTACGAAAATGCCTCCTATTGGGCATCATCATTTCTCAGAATTTTGATGCATATATTGCAAGGACAGACTTTTTACTTAAAAGCTCCCCTTTCAAATTTCTGAAGAATACTGGGTTCGTTAACAAGCACTTGTGTCGGTATTCTCCAGAAATTAATAAAGCTCCTCCCTCAAACAGGCACCTGTGCCCTAGTTCAGTAGTTCGATTTGTCTTTGATACTGTTTGTCTCCTCAGGTATATCACCACTTTTAATCGAAGTAAGACTTACAATTGATGTTCCATTTTTGCTCGTGTCTTATAATCTGTGTAAATAATAAGTATTAAACCCTCAGTCTGAAAATAGGCGGTTCACCGTCTTCAGTATGCCACTTTGAGTTGTGATTATGACGTCATATGACTCCATATTAGAGTCTCCTGGCAATAAATGAACGGGTCTTGGTAACTGCGGTGTCCGATAACAGGACACTTATACCCACGTACTCGCGCACAGGACTTCTGTTATCATATTCATTATTGAGCGGCCTGGTGGAATGAGGAAACAAAGGCTCTAAGTTAAGAGACTTCATGTGATCATGCTAAAAATAATACCTCGTAAAAAGCAAAGATTAAGTTTTACCTGAAGAGTTTTTCTTCGGAATTGAAAAATCAGGTCGAACAGTAAATATCCTTTCCTCCAATCAGGACACAACTCACAACCTTTGCTCCAATCAGGACACAGATCACAACCTTCCCTCCAATCAGGAGACAGCTTACAACCTTTCCTCCAATCAGGACACAGCTCACAACCTTTCCTCCAATCAGGACACAGCTCAAAACCTTTCCTCCAATCAGGACACAGCTCACAACCTTTCCTCCAATCAAAACACAGCTCACAACCTTTCCTCCAATCAGGACACGGCTCATGAGGAGGAGATGGGAGACGAGGAGGAGGAGGAACTGTTGAAGGAGATGGAGCGTCTACAGGAGGAGAACAAGATACTCAAGGTAGATTATGCTGCTGTTTATTGGTTGTTGACTTGCTCTCACGAATTGCGGACAAATTCAATAAAACCAATAAACCAAAATGAATTTTTGTTGTCCATGACGAATTGAAATTTTACGACTATGCAGAAATCACCTCTAGTAGTCGGAAGCTCGGATTATTCACATGATTCTCCCTCAGAAAACGCGACTCCGTGAGAAGATTGAGACGTTACGTCGGGAGAACTCTCGACTACGAGCACAGATCGAGGCCGATGAGGCGGAAGCGAATAACGAGCCAAGCAGCTCTACCAACGGCGGAGACAAGATCTCAATCGCTCCCTTCGGGGAGGAAATGAGTGAGTTTTGCATGCAAGTTTTCCTCTTTTTCTTCTTCATTTTGTTTGGATTTTGGGACATCAATCTCAAACTCGCAAGTTTTTTAACAAGTTTAGAAGTTCCAATTTTTTTTACAAACCCTCGTTAGGCCGTCATTATATTTGTTCTTCCCGGGCTTCTGCAAAGCCATGCTGTTCACAATATAGGCCGCACCTTTACTGCTTTACATATAAATTCAGTACTTATTAATATTCAGTTACGTATGCATAATACAAGGAGGTATTTTAGCATATTTATTATTTATTATTATTTTGATAATGTGCATAATAACAGTTTGCTCATAATATTATTCAGCCCTGGCTGCATTTTGTATAGCGTTGTGCAGTGTGCTTCTCTTTGCTCAGTCTTTGGTCTTTGTCACTCTTAATGCTCTCTCTTCTCAGTCCTGCTAACAGCGTTACTGATTTGATAATTCCTTTTATTAGTTGCGGGAGATTTTCCAGTTAATCTAGGCTGTTTGTTTTGAGTTGGATCGACCGCCCAACTTTTGCTTGATATGTAGAGCACCAATGAGGGTGGGGGTTAATGATATATCTTTCTGAAATGGTACTGTAGTTGTTTAGTTGGACCATAAATAAGTGTCACCATCTATCAGTGTTCCATCCATGACGGGCCTATATTTTGGTTGCTTATTAGAATGGGGGGGGAGGTCATTGGTTAGCCCCCTATTGGATTTGTGTTTCCTGTGTTGATGAATATGTTGCGGTGTTGCTGTTTGATTTATTTTTGTCTAATCTTAACAGTTCACACAGTACTACGTGTTCTTTCGCTTGAACCCATTTAATTACTTAATTGAAGCCCTAGAGTTTCTGCTACATTTTCTGTTTGATGTTGTTGACTTGCGGCGACTTCTCACAGAAACCAGCAAAGTTCCTTACAAAAACTTTATCATTTGCCTCGCTATCCAGTATCCACTGACTTCATGAGTCTTTTATATATTTCAAAAAATTAAAAAATGTAAATAGATAGCCGAGGTTTATAGATGGGCTCTTAAATTTTGCAAATCGACGTAAACTTGCGAAGGCAGTTTTACAGGTGTTCTATCATACAGGTAGGTCGAATTATTGACCATCCAATTGCAAAAAAGAAAATTCTGCGAACTATTGGGGCACCACCCATTTTATAAATCATTCAAGGTTACATAATCAAACACTTCAAAAGTTGTATGAGGCCTGATTTCGCTCGAAATAATTTTAATTGCCTCGATTGTTCTGCGAAATGTTCAAGATAATTCCATGAAAATTGTATAAGCATAGAATCAACGGTTGACGTCATTCCATGACGAAGCCACGCCTTACCTTCAATCAACCAACTTTGAACTTGTAGCTCAGCTAAACTTGAATGACAAGTGCTCCACTTACTGCTTAGTATGCGGGATTGCGGGAATGGGACAGTGTGTCCCCGGGACACCATATTTAGCATTGAGCCATGGGTATTTCATTAGGCCTTGATTGAGTCTGGGAATCGTTATGGCCGGTGATGTCCAGCAACCTTCGTACCATTACACTTTCGTGGCATGGACTGATGTACCGGCAAAGCAAGAGTGATGTCGCTTTACCAGATGACAAATGTAACATATCAGCATACTAAGTTACTAGTCTTTATGAGGGATGGATTTCTGGGGCCCAATAAGACGTCCCGAGAATCGATATTCTATACTGTCAAGATAAATATTCCCGTATAATTTATGTATTTATATGTAACCAGGATATTTTTCAGAATCTCAGAGTTTCATCTTCACGAGTTCGAATGGTGGGACCCTGTACATCAAGCCGCTGGACATAAGTCCGGGAGACCTTGAGAAGATGTCGCTGGACGGGATAATAGACTGCATGGGGTGACATGGACAACTCCTACACCTACGCGCTGGGTGGCTGGAGTAAGCCCCTGGCCCTCAACTCCGTGTGTAACCGTGAGAAGCACACGCAGACGAACGGCTCGCAGACACCACCCAACTACTCCTACATGTACCCGGGGCAGCCGAGCTATCCGGGGAGCACGCCCCCGCCCCAGCAACCCCCCAAGAACAAGAAGAACCCGAACAGCTACTCACCCCTCAACAAGTGCGGCTCCTTCACCACTCAGGAGGACTTGGAGGCGCGGCGCTTCGTGCAGGAGTTCAAGGCGCGGCGCGTCGCTCACAAACTGACCCAGTCTGACATTGGGGAGAGGCTGAACCGCTGTACAGGAGCTCGGTACGGACAGAGCTACATCTCCAGACTCGAGTCTATGCAGCTGAGTACGGCTATTGTACTGAGGATGAAGCCGCTTCTAAACAGACTCCTGGACGAGACCGAGAACGGGATGTTTGCAGACGGTTTGGGGCCTCCAGCTAGGAAGAAAACGAAGTCGAATAGCGGCGGAGGGAAGCGGAAGTCTAACCAAGCGACCCGGACCCCCTCGCTGAACTTCGGACAGGAGATAGACGACCAGGCGCACACCAAGCCCCCCTTCCAGCGGTCTGCCAGTGTGCCAGTGCAGGGCTGGAACTACCAGGTGCCCCACCACCACAGCCTGGGGGTCAGCCAGCCCTCGCCCGGCTACTCCGAACAGGGTAACAACTTCTTCGTGTCGGGGCTGATGAGCTCCCTCAATCCGGGAGTCCTGACCTCCCGGAGTGACACGCCCTCCTCCTGCAGCAAGGTCTCCGACCCCATGGAGGTGGCCCTCAACCCCAACGAACTGTACAACCCCTACAGAATGGCCGAGCCCTTCGAGACCAAACACGAGGTGACCGAGCTGAGTCCGGTGCAGCCGCCCCCGCCCCACCCCTCGCCCGCCTCGGTCGTCCTCAGCGACGACGGCATGACAGGCGCCGCCCACCACCACGAGGCGGCGCAGCACCCGCACGGCGTGCACTCCGTGCACGAGGCGGCGCACTGCGCGCCGCCCGTCTCCCACAACGACGCCATCCACCACCTCTCTCCCCACCACTCGTTCAGTCCCAACCTCCACGAGCTGACACCGGCCATCAAGACGGACAAGTCGCAGGATTCCACCGGCTCGTTCGTGAAGTGAGCGCCGGCCAAGTCCACTGCCTCCGTGGACACTGACTCTCCCAGACCTTGGCACATTGACACGCGCCCACGATATATAGGACAACCTGCGAGTTGCGAACTTGAATAGTGCCGCGTATTACGGGCCGAAGCAGAAGAGACAACGCTCTCGGTCCCCCTCTCTCTCTTTTCTCTTAAATATAACCGCTGCTGCCGTACTGACTGATTTTCATTTTAAAATCTAAATAGGGGCAGTGACTGTTTATTATATGAGCAATGTGTGAAGTTGCCACGGTTATTGTGTATACATATAGTTTACGTCTTAATATATTGAATATATCACTTAGCGGAAGTGCGCCCCCTGAACCGTATATTATGTATGATAATTAATCTCTTTTCCTGCAGGAGATAATTTGATAATATGATATGAACATGTGTGTTATGTTGTCGATTGATGATGAAGAATGTCGAAGATGATGTGTTGAACTGTATATATACGATATATGTACATTGTACATAGAAATATTAGATATATTACATATGCAAGACAAACGCGGTCGAAATGTACATTGTACATTGTTGATCGTGTATAATGTACATTGTACATTGTTGATCGTGTATAATGTACAATGTATACATACGCGGTCAAAATGTACATTGTACATTGTTGATCGTGTACAATGTACATTGTATACCACGTGTATGTGTCTAATGATTATAATATAGGCTGTAAAATTGGCACTCCACTACGCTCCAATGTCTACTGTGTAGCAGTTTATTTCCGTAGTGGATTGCAGTGTACCGGGACGAATGTTTTGAGAGGTGCCCCCATAATGTACACATTATGGCGGGGAAAGTATAATGTAGGTGTATCATTCATATATTTTTCTTGCTTTTCCAACACGGATGATTGCTGATCATGGTTAGCACTTCCGTACAGACGTATGTAGATAATAATTGATAGATGTTACGTTTATTTTAAATCTACGCGTACTCGATCTTAATTCTTATCATATAATGTTGAATGTTCTTCGTACAGGTCATTGCTATTGCGACGAATGTGATTATACGGCCAATATTTAGATCCTCATCCTATGAGCCTGCCAAATCTTGAGCTGTCCAATAGTCATAATGAATTTCAACATGTTTGAAACATGGCATTAAGAAAGCTTTCGTTGGCCTCGAAACTCACTTAATTTACTGCGGCATTCATTGAGCCTTTCCTTGAGACTGTTCTGAATACTTTCCTTCACCACTTACTAACATCTAAAATATTGAACCTCTCTATTTCCAATGGTACATGTTCACTAGTACTTGTTTTCAGCGCGTACTGTACACACTCAACACACACACACGTTAGCATGTAATCTAATGTGATCAGATAACAAGCATAGATGCAGCAGTGGCACAGATACGTATCTTTGTGTGTATGTGCGTGCGTGTGTAAGTGGCTCAGATACGTATCTGTAATGTGTGTGCGTGTGTGCGTGGCTCAGATGCGTATCTGTATACATACTGTGGCACCACATTTAGCTTATTAATTTGATTCTATCGTCTTCATCCTAGCTGATATACCATCATTGGTATAATCATAAATTGCATCTTACACATGGAATGTGGCATGGTAGCTAATGGATCTGGCTTAAGAGCTTAGCTGCGCGCAAATCAAAAGATGTTGGAAGATGTTCACCTTGACTGGTTGAATGTAATAAGATGGGTTCAAGATCGGCGCATTTTCATCTAAAAACGCAAATGAAGAATCGTGATCAATGATCATGAACTCGATAGTCGATACCTCCGCTCTCCAACAAGCATGTATCTGCTTTGAAATCCCAAGAATTTTAAAACCCCAAATATGTGCTTGTTATTCGATCTCTGATTTACTTGACGATGTGTACACTTCACCACGACGTGCCGTCTATTATGATAAGTGTTCCCTAACATCGGGGATATGTGCTTACAATCTGTAGGCCCCGTGTTAGAAGATAAGTACGGTATTATGACGTCATTGTCAGAGAATAACGTGGTAGTGTGATCATTTCAAATGGCATGTCTTTATCGAGCAGCGAGGATTTAATATGTCCATTATGTTGGGTATATTATGGCTGTTGATTTGAACACTGTAGTATGCTGATCAGCGCCATAGGTTGAGTTCATGAAGCTTTTGTAGTATTATACCATTCAGCTAGAAACTTTGATGCATAAAAATGAGAAACTCTTGATTTTTTGATAACTCTCAAATTTTCTCATAATATGAGGATAATGAATCTCAAACAGTCTCATATTTTCATTCTTAGGGACACTTACTCAGTTTTGCTGCATAATCTCATAAGTACACCCTTATCACACAATATTACAGCAATATTACATCAATATTAGTGTAAGAACTGAAATATCTACATAAGGCGAGAAAATGTTCCTATGAATTGAGGGAACAAAGCACCTTTCACGCGTGCTTTTTGCCTCTTTACGTATGCTTACGTATGGAGTTATATCGCAATCCAATCCGCGAAATTCCATTAAATCTACGCGTCAACATTCTATCCGATCATCTTTGAACACTCACTCTGCTCTGATGAAATCAGTGTCAATTGATCTTGCTCCTGCTATACACCGCACTCAATTAACACTTCATAAACACTTGGCAGTGACCCTGAGACGCACATCATTGATCTCTGCACAACAATGCCGTTTTTGTGTGACTGTGTGTAAAAACGTGTGTTTGTGTGTGTAAGTGCGTGTGTTTGTGTGTAAGTGCGTGGGTTTGTGTGTAGGCGCGTATGTGTGTGTAAGAGCGTGTGTGTTTGTGTGTAGGCGCCTATGTAAGAGTGTGTATGTGTATGTGTTTATTACAGTTCATATGTGTGTGGATCTGCCTTTTGAACTGTGCCTGTGTACATGAGTAATATGTATACTGAGCTGTTCTTGTGAGTGCTGTACCTGTTTCTAGTGGAGGTCTTCTGTGTTTTTCAGTACCTTTAATTATGTGTACCTTTGTTTGTTCTTGTTACTGTTCGTATATCTGTGTTTGTTTGTACATCTGGCTGTGTGTACCTATGTTTTGTGTATTGATCTACACGTGAGTGTACGGCGTATTATAACTCCCCCTTCCTCCGTAGCCCTCATGAAAGTGCTGAACACTCCACAACCACCTCGCTGAGGCTATGTTGAGCGTATTCCACGTCGTAAAGAGGGATGTGTTGTTATCCAGGAAAACAGTGTGTACATGTGTATATTGTGTCCTTTTCCGAATACATTGTGTACATAGCAGTGTGTTCTGTTCATGTTTTCTTCAATGTTTTTCTGTTCTTTTTCTTGTTGTTAACGGTATAAAGTGTATCTTGTGTGTGCCCTTGTGTATTGTTTAGGAACATGTTGTTAGCACATTGCTGACAGTTTGTACAGTATGGTCCTTGAAGTTTGTGTGTAACATCTCCTACTGCATTCAGGATTGTTGATCATCTCAAGGAACAATGAACATGTATACCTTTAGATCACACTTCGATAGTCCGATGTATAAATGATATGACTTGTATATTAAATAAGAATGCCTTTATTCTTTAACTCACCAATCATGGATCACGGGGAGAATGGATCATGTATAGATCATACTTTCAGCTCAGTGCATATACCCTCAGTTCAGTAATGTATCAAAAATACGCACCTCTCAAACATCACATCAGATGCTAAATGGCAGTGTTGCAATGTACATTGTACCTATGAGGTAATTTGATAGAGGCGGTGTCCCTCCTGTGATTGTGCCCATTGTTTCTATTCAAGTTATGAGAACTATGAGGAGAATACCCCCAGAATACTTTCGGTTTCGGTTTTGAATCGCATCTAAACCCATCTTAACATTGTAGAGTGGTCAAACTCAGCCCTGAAAATTAGAATATTGGAAAATTCCTGTTTTGTGAATCTCCATTTCACCTCAATGCCTAATAAGTACATGATTTCGTGACACCCCTGAACTACCCGTGTTGATAGCACAGAAGCCTCACTTTATATAATAGAAGGCTACACAGTACGCACCCTTATTGCACTGTCTTTGGATTCTCAACCGTAGTATAAATAACCTACCTGAACCTAACAAATACGGAAATACCCTACCTGAACCTAACAAATACGGAAATACCCTACCTGAACCTATTTCCCCACCAAACTTTCACTTATAAAACTTGTTTTCACCCATTTTTCCCACCAACAAAACACACGTTAGCATGTAATCTAATGTGATCAGATAACAAGCATAGATGCAGAAGTGGCTCAGATACGTATCTGTGTATGTGCGTGTGTGTGGGGCTTAGATACGTATCTGTGTGTACGTGTGTGGTACAGATACGTAATTGTGTGTGTGTGCGTGGCTCAGATGCGTATCTGTATGTGCGTGGCGCCACATTTAGCTTATTAATTTGATTCTATCGTCTTCATACTAGCTGATATTCCATCATTGGTATAATCGTAAATTGCATCTTACACATGGAATGTGCCATGGTAGCTAATGGATCTGGCTTAAAGGACCAATACACTATAGAATCGAGTTTAAAAAATTAAATGATTAATCATTCAATATTACGCAGCAATTTATTACACACACTTCAGTGAAATTCCGATCTCTCTACGTGATATAATTTCTGAGGTACAAGCGTGTAAAGTGTAACTCTGTATTCCGCTGTGATACGTCATAAATCACTGCTATCGATTACAATTAGTGCTGCTCCGCCTCTGAGCGCTGTATAAACACTGTATGATGATGTGTGTTGTGTTGTTTTGTTTTGGTTCAGGGGTGCAGTTTACTCCAAATTAGTGATCATGGATGATATCAACTGGTTTCTAGTATTGTGCTAATTATCTAATTTGGTGTATCTTTGAAAATAATGAAGCAAATGCTTCTGGATCATACATATTATAGGCGGTAAAAATTAGCAAATCTTGTCTTTTATATTGTAAGGTTGTAGGTATCAATGTACTATATTGATCTTTTAGTCACTTCCAAAAGTCGTCGGTTGAAACATCCCATGATCATAGATGATATTGTCCAATTGCATTGAGCCCATCTGACATCCCAAATTCCCAAAAAATTGGTCCAATTAAGTATAGTAATGGGTTGGCAATGCTTAATTGATTTATTGACAACCTTCATTGCAATATTAAGATGTTTCTAACTTTTTTAACTTCTTAAAAAAACGCAATGTATCTTCTGGGCAAATCTAACTGGGCTAAGAAAATTCAGCTAAAATTGATGTGATTATGGTAGTGGTGGTCCGATGGTACGTGGGCCGAAACCCCTCCGTTTCCCTTTGTCACCTGCTGATGGGACACCTACATCGCAGATGGCAGGGAGACCTTACAACTGTAGGGTAACCGCTGATGATTCACAGTTTAGTCTCTTCCGCCTCTTATGTCAATCCTTGAATTAGAAAATCGATGTACAGTATTTTTTTATGTTTGTAGTATACCCATACACCTTTATAGATAAGACATTGGATTATAAGTCCTATAATTCAAAATTTCTGATGGGCCCAAGTACGTAATTATAAAGCCATCTGATAGGATTGAAACTAACGGTGAATGATCAAATCCAATGAGGGACATTCGAAATCATAAGTTCAATAGTACAATGGCGATAAACTTGACATGTCCTTGTCCATTGAATACTCTGAAGAATGAATCTAAGTGGATTCCATGGACTCCAGACCAGTACCTACAGTGTTCATACTCTAGCTCTAGGAACCTGAGTTCTGAACTGATTTTAGAAGTGGAGCCAGTAAAACACTAGAGCAGTAGGAGTTAATTATCTGTCTGTGCGGTGCTATTCATAGAGCTAATGTGCTCAGTTGCTCACTTCCATTGATTTGATATACCATATTAATCAGTAATGCAAATATACTATTACCTAATTAGTTAGTTGATCCCTAGTAATTAATATCCATTCCAAACTATGTGATTATTGTCCGTCAAAAATATTAGTTATCAGGGTGGAAAAATACATGACAAGCAAACATTGATTTCCAAACTACGTTCTAATGTAAACTATGATATTACGCAGTGCGTGATACATTCCTCTTCCTGCGAATCAGTGATTTATGACGTAGCAGCATGATCAAATTACGTACACTTAATATCGCTGTAACTCCGTGTAGAAAGCAGATAGAGAGCTCGGGTTTTCACTAATCTGCATAATTTTATGAAATGAAGCTGGTAGTAAAATAAAATCGGCAACTTCAGTATAGTGTATTGGTCCTTTAAGAGCTTAGGTGCTCGCAAATCAAAAGATGTTGGAACATGTTCACCTTGGCTGATTGAATTTAATAAGATGGGTTCAAGATCAGTACATTTCCATCTAAAAACGCAAATGAAGAATCGTGATCAATGATCATGAACTCGATAGTCGATACCTCCGCTCTCCAACAAGCATGTATCTGCTTTGAAATCCCAAGAATTTTAAAACCCCAAATATGTGCTTGTTATTCGATCTCTGATTTACTTGACGATGTGTACACTTCACCACGACGTGCCGTCTATTATGATAAGTGTTCCCTAACATCGGGGATATGTGCTTACAATCTGTAGGCCCCGTGTTAGAAGATAAGTACGGTATTATGACGTCATTGTCAGAGAATAACATGGTAGTGTGATCATTTCAAATGGCATGTCTTTATCGAGCAGCGAGGATTTAATATGTCCATTATGTTGGGTATATTATGGCTGTTGATTTGAACACTGTAGTATGCTGATCAGCGCCATAGGTTGAGTTCATGAAGCTTTTGTAGTATTATACCATTCAGAGAATCTTTGTTACATAAAAATGAGAAACTCTTGATTTTTTGAAAACTCTCAAATTGTCTCATAATATGAGGATAATGAATCTCAAACAGTCTCATATTTTCATTCTTAGGGACACTTACTCAGTTTTGCTGTATAATCTCATAAGTACACCCTTATCACACAATATTACAGCAATATTACATCAATATTAGTGGAAGAACTGAAATATCTACATAAGGCGAGAAAATATTCCTATGAATTGAGGGAACAAAGCACCTTTCACGCGTGCTTTTTGCCTCTTTACGTATGCTTACGTATGGAGTTATATCGCAATCCAATCCGCAAAATTCCATTAAATCTACGCGTCAACATTCTATCCGATCATCTTTGAACACTCACTCTGCTCTGATGAAATCAGTGTCAATTGATCTTGCTCCTGCTATACACCGCACTCAATTAACACTTCATAAACACTTGGCAGTGACCCTGAGACGCACATCATTGATCTCTACACAACAATGCCGTTTTTGTGTGTTTGTGTGTAAGTGCGTGTGTTTGTGTGTAAGTGCGTGTGTTTGTGTGTAAGAGCGTGTGTGTTTGTGTGTAGGCGCCTATGTAAGAGTGTGTATGTGTATGTGTTTATTACAGTTCATATGTGTGTGGATCTGCCTTTTGAACTGTGCCTGTGTACATGAGTAATATGTATACTGAGCTGTTCTTGTGAGTGCTGTACCTGTTTTTGTGTTCCAGTGGTGGTGTTCTGTGTTTTCAGTACCTTTAATTATGTGTACCTTTGTTTGTTCTTGTTACTGTTCGTATATCTGTGTTTGTTTGTACTTCTGTTTGTGTGCACCTATGTTTTGTGTATTGATCTACACGTGAGTGTATGCCGTATTATAACTCCCCCCTTCCTCCGTAGCCCTCATGAAAGTGCTGAACACTCCACAACCACCTCGCTGAGGCTATGTTGAGCGTATTCCACGTCGTAAAGAGGGATGTGAGCCTGTATTATTATCCAGGAAACAATGTGTGTACCTGTGTGTATATTGTTTCCTTTTCTGAGTACATTGTGTACATAGCAGTGTGTACTTTTCATGTTTTCTTCTATGTTTTTCCTGTTGTTAACAGTATAGTGTGTCTTGTATGTGTCCTCGTGTGTACCCTTGTGTATTGTTCAGGAACATGTTATCAGCACTCTGCTGACAGTTTGTACAGCATGTCCCTCTGAAGTTTGTGTGTAACATCTACTGCTGCATTCAGGATGGGTGGTTATCTCAATCTAAATCTTGGCTGTATAATCACATTCGTCGCAATAGCAATGTCCTGTAGCAATGTCCTACAATGTCCTACAATGAACATGTATACCTTAAGATCACACTTCGATAGTCCGATGTATAAATGATATGACTTGTATATTAAATAAGAGTGCCTTACTCACCAATCATGGGTTACAATCGTGGAGGAAAGATCATGTATAGATCATACCCTCATTTCAGTGCATATGCCCTCAGTTCATTAATATATCAATAATACGCACCTCTCATACGTCACATACTGGAAATGGTGTCGCAATGTACATTGTACCTATGGTAGTGTTACAATGTACATTGTACCTATGGTAGTGTTGCAATGTACATTGTACCTATGGCAGTGTTACAATGTACATTGTACCTATGGCAGTGTTGCAATGTACATTGTACCTATAGCAGTGTTGCAATGTACATTGTACCTATGGTAGTGTTCATAGCTGCCAAACTGCCCTGTTTTTGACAGGGCGCCCTGTCATGCCCTGTTTTTGCCCTGTCTTTTGGCCCTTGCCCTGCGAAGCCCTTCTTTTGCTCTGCTTTTGGACCAATTTGCCCTGTTTCTGGGGCAAAAATACTCAGACTACCATTTTTGGGTCGCCTCAAAAAAAAAAAAAAAAAAAAAAAAAAAAAAAAAAAAAAAAGGTCGCCGATTTCCAGAAATATACCTATTAATTTATTAGAGTATTAGGGACTGCCTCAGATGGAATTCGAAAATATACCTATTTGTCTATTTATCACCGTCTCGGCGCGGATAAAATTTGGAAATATACCTATTAACTTATTAATCACTGTCTCAGATGGAAAAGGAAATATACCTATTCAAGTATTATTCACTGCATCCGGATGGAATTGGAAATATACCTAATAAGCACTGTCTCGGATGGAATTTGTAAATATACTTTTTTAGTATTAAGCGATAAGCACTGTCTCGGATGGAATTTGAAAATATATCTTTTTAAGCATTAAGCACTGTCTTGGATGGAATTTGAAAATATATCTTTTTAAGCACCGTCTCGGATGGAATTTGAAAATATTCCTTTATTAAAGTATTAAGCACTGTCTCAGATGAAATCTGGAAATATACCTATTAAGCACTGACTCGGATGGAATTTGGAAATATACCTTTTAGGTATAAAGCACTGTCTCGGATGGAATTTGAAAATATACCTATTAAATTGACAAGCACTGACTCGGATGGAATTTGAAATATACCTTTTTAAATATTAAGCACTGTCTCGAGATAGAATTTGAAAATATACCTTTTAAGCATTAAGCACTGTCTTGGATGGAATTTGAAAAATATATCTTTTAAGCATTAAGCACCCCGTCTCGGATAGAATTTGAAAATATATGCCTTTTAAAATTTTAAGTATTAAGCACTGTCTCGGATGGAACTTGGAAATATACCTATTAAATTATTATTATGCACTGACTCGGATGGAATTTGAAATATCTTTTTAAGCATTAAGCACCGTCTCGGATGGAATTTGAAAATATTCCTTCAAAGTATTAACACTGTCTCAGATGAAATCTGGAAATATATACCTAATGCTTTTGACTGTGGATGGTTTTGGAAATATACCTTTTTAGGTATTAAAAAGCACTGTCTCGGATGGAATTTGAAGAAAATACCTATTAAATATTAGCACTGACTCGGATGGAATGGAAATATACCCTTTTTAAATATTAAGCACTGTCTCGGATAGAATTTGAAAATATACCTTTTAAAATTTTAAGTATTAAGCACTGTCTCGGATGGAACTTGGAAATATACCTATTAAAATTATTATGCACTGACTCGGATGGAATTTGAAATATACCTTTTAAGTATTAAGCACTGTCTCGGATGAAATTTGGAAATATACTTATTAGGTATTAAGCACTGTCTCGGATAGAATTTGAAAATATACCTTTTTAAGTATTAAGCACTGTCTCGGATGAAATTTGGACATTGCTATTGCGACGAATGTGATTATACAGCCAAGATTTAGATTAAGCACTGTCTCGGATGGAACTTGGAAATATACCTATTAAATTATTAAGCACTGACTCGGATGGAATTTGGAAATATACCTTTTTAAGTATTAATAAGCACTGACTCGGATGGAATTTGAAAATATACCTTTTTAAGTATTAAGCACTGTCTCGGATAGAATTTGAAAATATACCTTCTAAGTATTAAGCACAGTCTCGGATGAAATTTGGAAATATACCTATTAAGCACTGTTTCGGATGGAACTTGGAAATATACCTATTAAGCACTGACTCAGATGGAATTTGGAAATATTCCTATTAAATTCTTAAATTATCAATCACTGTTTCGGGTAGAATTTGAAAATATACCTTCTAAGTATTAAGCACAGTCTCGGATGAAATTTGGAAATATACCTATTAAGCACTGTTTCGAAGGATGGAACTTGGAAATATACCTATTAACACTGACTCAGATGGAATTTGGAAATATTCTATTAAATTCTTAAATTATCAAGCACTGTTTCGGGTAGAATTTGGAAATATACCTATTCAACTTTTGTCTCGGATGGATTTTTGGAAATATACCTATTAAGCACTGTCTCGGATGGATTTTTTGGAAATATACCTAATAAAGTAAAAATATACCTTATTGAGCACTGTGTTCATGAAATATGCCTGAAATTTACCTGAAATATACCTGAAAATCGGAAAATATACCCATTAAGCACTATCTCGGATGGCCTTTCAGGGTGGCGTCCAAAAAAAAAAAAAAAAAAAAAAAAAAAAAAAAAAGGTCGACACTTTTCAAAAAGATACATAGGCATATATGCCCTGTTTTTCACTGCATTTGCCCTGCTTTTTGGGCCATTTTTATGCCCTGTCAAGGAATTTCTAAAGTTTGGCAGCTATGGTAGTGTTACAATGTACATTGTACCTATGGCAGTGTTGCAATGTACATTGTACCTATGGCAGTGTTGCAATGTACATTGTACCTATGGTAGTGTTACAATGTACATTGTACCTATGGCAGTGTTGCAATGTACATTGTACCTATGGCAGTGTTGCAATGTACATTGTACCTATGACAGTGTTGCAATGTACATTGTACCTATGGTAGTGTTGCAATGTACATTGTACCTATGACAGTGTTGCAATGTACATTGTACCTATGAGGTTATGTGTCAGAGGCGGTGTCCCTCCCTGTTATGGTGCCCATTGTTTTTTCAAAAAAATTCCCAAAACCCCTTTTTTTCCCAATTAAAGAGGGAAAAAATAAAAAAAAATTGGAAAAGGGGAACCCTTTTCCCCAAAGAATTTTAGCTCGCTGGAATGTCCGATGCATGCTCACTGACAAGTTCAGTGTGTGTTGTCATGAATTATATACACCCACGCTCCCTTACAATACCTTACAAGTTCCCCTCTCTCTTATCTGATGCGAGGCATGCCAGCATTAATAAGTCACATACACACTTTAATTATTATATCGGAAGTTGCATGTACACTTCAACAGTAATTCGATGCCGCAGAGCTTCAGGCACAACCTCAATATATATAATATTACTGAAGTATATATTTTCTTCACGGGAACCCCGGCACGTTTTAGCGTAAGTTTCTTTGCTCTGTAGTATGCCTACACTCATGTAGGGAATGTATTATATCATGTACACACTGACTAATGTACATTAGTGTACATAGATATGCAGTGTGTACAATGTGTAATTGATGTCTTATGACAGTGATCTGTTTCGTGCGCAAATTACATTGATGCAGTGTGCACAGTGTACATTGATCTATTGATGTTTTATGTGTACACTGTACAGTGTACAATGTGTACTGATGTGTTGTGTGTCCAATATGACGCATCACGCAGTGTACATTGATGTTTTGCGTGTACAATGTACATGAATACATGATGTGTGTACACTATGTGTGTAATCGCTATAGTCCTGTTCACTGCTTGAGTGTACAATGTGTTAGCTCTAATATCACACCACACACAGCACACTCACTCACTCACACACACACACACACAGCAATAGGAACTGCCACCTTGTTATGTTGAAGGTAGAAGAATTCACAGTGGCCGCGTACAGGAACATGGTGTGTATGACAGGTTGAGTTACAGCATAGTCACAGGAATGAATGCTGAGTGGCGTCGAATCGCAATTGTTTCCTACCAGCCATGCCATACATCAAAAGTACTTTTCACAGCTTATAATCTCTCGTCTTCTTGTGCATGTTATAGAACTACTAAAGTGTAACACCATTCATGTGGTCGTGCTGTTCTGTCAGATAAATCCATCGAATATATATCTAGAATCTACTGAGCTACTGGTTTCAATACACGTAGGTGGTTTAAAATGACGGCATTGTTAGGACTTGAAATAGTGAATTGATGACGTCAGCTCCGTGTGATTTCCGTGTGCTGTTTGGCGTCCACGTTTCTTTGTCTCTGGAACGTATTATCGTATTAATGTGATCGAAGGAAGCAAGCTTGAGAGTTGACGTGTATTATCCTTCTTCTCGACAGAAGCTTCTGTTAAACTCCACTGTACGCGGTTAGTAGTTAGCTTGTATTGACGTCACAAGTTTTAAGAACCATTTTAATAGCTGAACTTTGATATGACGTCACTTTCGCATATTATCCCTCGCTTTGAGATGTTTTCCTAAGATAGTTTAACCTCCCCTCATATATGTTTCTAATATGCATTATGCATGATGTGTCATAATCTGTGGTTGGAATGTGGAATAACATGGTAAAAGTGTGAATAATACTAAAAAAGGTGGAATAATACGACAAAAAACTCTAAATAATACGTTTTTATTCAACCGGTATAACCCCACCACATGGTGAATAATATGCTGAATTGCACTCTCTCTCTCTCAGTACCCAGATGGTTACATATTATATATGCTATGTTTACATATCCGACAAGGCTTCCAGAAATTAATCAACATTAACTGTCACTTCACCACACACCAGAGCCAGAACGATTTAGTTGTGTAGGGTAACTGGTCATGTAGCATAATTCGTTGCCGGTTTTTAAGGAATAGCGAACACATAACCATAATTATGATTTAACAGATCAGCTCGTCCCTTCGAGAAGATTCATTAGAAAATATGATCAGATTTAATCAGACATGATAATGATAATTGATATGATCAGATATGATAAAGACATAATATATGCTATTCAGGGCCAGGCATATTATGATCACCAAGGTTGGGCATTTCAGGGCATTTTTCATCGCCCTCCTCTCTTGTTATCTCTATTGTCTACCCGACGACACGACCAAAATGTGGGACTTTATCTTCCACGTCTCGTCCTTTCATTTGATAGAAATTCGTCTGAAATCCAGCTGCAGCCTTACGAATTTTAAACATATCATAGCGGTACCATCCTGAAATCAGGTATCAGGCACCAGGACAATTTCACAACTCCGGTGAAAATCTGTAATTCAGAATCACTGTGTGCACCTCCATATATAACTTCAGTGGCAGTTTCGTGTTCGGTTGGAGTGTTTGCCTACTTTATATTATCACTGACTTGTTGACATTCTACTACGCTCTGTCTCACCTCACTTAACATAAATGCCTTTATTCTACGTAGTAGTTCTCTATATCCCTCGGACTTATTTCATTAACTTAGACGGCTTTTACATGAGTTCAAGGTTTTCCAAGGTGTGCTGTACCTCGAACAGCAATATAATTACTGCAGTCAGTTGGCAGTTAGCAGTGGAGTGGTAGCCGCCCCAAAAAACATTTAAATCCCTTTCAACCTATATCAGATACCTACTTCTTGACCTCTTTGATGGGAATTTATTGATGTTTTACTCTGAGTATAAGGATATTTAACTACAGCGAGTTTACCAGGTACAATGTACATCGACTGAGATCTTCTAGACTAAACTTGCGACTATCTTTGCATTTATGCTCGCTTCGAGTTCTATTAGTTCAGAATTATAAATCTGTTACACTTGTGCTCCATATTCCTATGTTATTTACTTTAATCTCCATCTATGGCGAATAATCCAGCATTATCAATGAATCATTTGCTGCACTTAATAGTATCATTTAATAGCTTTATCCCCCTAAAAGCCCTCGCACAAGCCTATTCGTCATATGAAAGTCTAGACATGAAGACATCCAAGCTCAATTTAGTATCCTTTTAATGGGTAAATTAAGCGCCAGTTGCTCTCCCGTTCTTCCCAGTTACTACTAAGGGTGGATCATAAGCAAGGATCGACCGAGGGGCAGATTTCTGACCGAGGCCGAGGCCGAGGAAAACGAAAATCTGAAATTTCAACCGAGGCCGAGGCCGAGGAAAACGACGATCTAAAATTTTGACCGAGGCCGAGGCCGAGTCCTCGGTGCCCTAATTTGCACCGAGGCCGAGGCCGAGGCCGAGGATTTTGGTGGATATTTTGGTCGTATGAAAGTATACCAATGACCCCCTGCTGACCCCCTACTGACCCCCAGCTGACCCCCTGCTGACCCCCTACTGACCCCCTGGTGAACCCCTACTGACCCCCTGGTGACCCCCTGGTGAACCCCTACTGACCCCCTACTGACCCCCCTGCTGATTAACCCTCTATTGACCCCCTGCTGACCCCCTGGTGAACCCCTGGTGACCCCCTGGTGAACCCCTACGTTTAGGGTGCCTTGATCGAGTGGCAATTGACCAATAAAGCGTCATTATAAGGCTGAGTGCTATTTTAAATGCTTTTAAAACATTCATGATATATGTTAGAATTATGATCAGGAAGTGGTCAGTAGGGGGTCAGTAGGGGGTCAGTAGGGGTTCACCAGGGGGTCACCAGGGGTTCACCAGGGGTTCACCAGGGGGTCAGTAGGGGTTCACCAGGGGGTCAGTAGGGGGTCAGTAGGGGGTCAGCTGGGGGTCAGTAGGGGGTCAGCAGGGGGTCATTGGTATACTTTCATACGACCGATATTTTCAACAATTTGAACGGATCACCACAGCTGCACCGTTTTGTTGGAAAAATTCAAAACTACTTTAGGAGGTGTATTTATATGAGATAAAATTTTGGTAAGTTGAAAACATGGAGATTTTCTCAATCATTACTCTTGTTATCATATGATAATGACGTCATTTTGAACTGCCATGGTGTATGAAAAATGGGGATTTTTCTGAAATATCCCCAAATTACAACCTTTTATAAATAAACCTCCTATAAATAAACCTCCTAAGGTAATTGAAATTGTTTTGTGGACCGTAGATCTTAACTGCATTATTTGTACTTATTATTCATCTTATCTGGACAAATGAAAGCACATTCCCCTGCAAGGGACCTGTATGAGACCTCAACGAGCATAATATAGCATAGTATACTATTTTTTTTAATTTTGAAGGTTTTACTTTTATTCCAATAGTCGTACGGCCAATGACAGGAATCGAAGGATTCAAGTGTAAGCAAGCCAGTAATCAAATGACGGTTATTAAGGAAGTGTAATCCGTACTTTATTCGCCCGAGACTACGCTGCAATGGGCATCTCCTCATTTAACCCTCCCGCACAGTTTCCTATACACTCGGCTGAGTGAACTGTCGGGCTGCATAGGCTCGAGATAAATCTCTCACCCTTAGCTCAGTGGTGCAAACCAGGATTCGAACTCAGAATCTTTGGATCCTATGCTCAAATCGATACCACTACACCACTGACCCTTTTTAGTAGGTAATAGGTATTGTTTTGTATGTTCATAGAAAGATAGAATACCTATAATACAAGACAAAGGCTTATAAAATTTGGTCTTGCAGGCATCTGTCTATTTCGACTTCTTTCACTTCTGTAGCCTAAATTTAGTGCTTAAGGTTTGGCGTTGCTTCCTATTTGACAACAGTTAGCAAGGTTCTAGGGGCGGTAGCCCCCACAAGCCAGACGTTCAGATAAGATTGAAAATTGGTGCCTCAAAAGAGCAAGAGGATTTCACTTCAATTCTTGCCTATTTTTTACAAGACTCTTCAAAGCAAAATCATGGTAGCAACGTAAGTACAATGCTGGGCAGGGGTCTGGGGGCGGCAGCCCCCAGAAGCCAGACGTTTAGATTAGATTAAAGTGGTACCTCAGTATGATTTCCACATCAATTCTTGACTATTTTCTACAAGACTCTTCAAGGAAAAATCACGGCAGCAACGTAAGTACCACAGTCCCTACAGTGTTAGGGTTCGGGGCAGCAGCCCCCCAAATGTGAAGCGTTTAGATTAGATTAAATTGGTTCCTCAATAGGATTTCACTTCAATTCTTGACTATTTTCGACGAGACTGGTCGGAGAAAAATCACCGCAGCGACTAAAGCACGGTATTAGGCGGGGCCCGGGGCGGCCTAGAACCAGACGTTTAGATTATAGATTAGATAATAGATTAGATTAGATTGGTGCCTTAACAGGATTTCACTTCACCCTGCCCATTATCGACGAGACTGGTCGAAAAATCACGGCAGCCACTTAAGACGTGAATTAAATTGAAGCTCCTTGAATAGAATTTTATCAACATTTTACAATACCTGCCGAATTAAAATCGCGGGCAATAACTAACTAACTACTATACATAATGTTAAATGCTTATGGGGGTATGGTGCGGCAGCCAAACGTTCAGAGTAAGTGAAATTGAATTTAACCAATAGGTTTTCATTAATTTTTTGCATATCTAGGTACTATCCAGATGACAATGGCCGCACTAAAAATCAAGGCAGTTTTTTAAAGTCTGAATAACTGCTTAAGCATGGGTATTGGGCGGCCCCTATAAGCCAGACGTTTGGCTAAGACTAAATTCAATTATCAGATTATAGACTAAATTTCTTCCTACCCATTTTTTCACTTTTGACGAGACTATTCAAATAAAAGGACGTCCGTTTGACTTCTATGATGGCCACAGTTCATCAAATGTTTCAAGATCTTTCAAATAAATCATACTAGTTATTTTGGGCCTTTTTCAAATAAAATTCAGGTTTTCCTGCTATCAAATATGGATATTTTCCTTTAAAATTCCTCGGTTAAATCCTCGGCAAATCTATAAAAACTCGGCCGAGGCCGAGGAGAATTGGGATTTAAAATGACCGAGGCCGAGGCATTCCGAGGATTTGCAATTCTGACCGAGGCCGAGGCCTCGGTGAAACCCCAATCCTCGGTGAAAACCGAGGCCGAGCCGAGGCCTCGGTCGATCCTTGATCATAAGACTTACCGAGGCCAATGTCTTGCCAGTAAAACCTTTAACAGGAAGCATGATGCTGGCCTAAACGGAATGCTATGTCTAGTGTATAGGGTGCCTATAGTCCTAAGATATTTGTGAATCAAAAAGCGATTTCAGAGGCAAAAAACAATTAAATCCTCCAATGATTTCACAAAGTGTTATTACTGAACAGTTAAAATCCAACAAACAACACGCCAGGAAGTTTTCATCTGTCTCCTTAGACCATTGATCATGGCACCCTCATGTGTAATTGTGTATCCTATGTAACTTGCTAGTAGCTGTATCTCCATTCCTGCTTCCTTCCTTCTTGATCAGCTGATCTCCTCGGATAAGATACTCTCCCTTCGTATCGGGTATCCGAGGCTAATGCCCTGCCTATATAATGTCATTTGTGGATGACAAATGATTAGGTCTTCTGCCCGAAACAACTTCAGTTGGAGTTCACTCATCTATAATAATATAACCGCTTCTCAAAAATCGTAGTATCTGTGTATTTGTTAGGCATTTAGCTGAAAGTTATTTTGATATATCTCCCATTTGAAATCAAGATATTCTTGGAAACCGTAATTTATGTAGCCATCGGGATGGACGAATTGTGACCACATGAAAATCAGTAGTGTTTGTTTATAATAACATCCCTTGATACTTTGATCGGCTTTGAAAAGTATGTGCAGGATTTCAAATAAAACATATTGTTTTCCCAATGCAGATTGCAGGACCACTTATGTTATCAGTTCACCACGTAGTGTTTTCTACTGATTGACCCAGGCATTTTTCGAAACTGAGAACCCTCAAACTTTGATGATACAATATTATTCATCAAAATAAAAATTTTCCAATAACATACTTATCATAGCTCGTGAACTGCAACAGTAGTTAGGAATCTAACCCTCATGCCCTGTGTAGGGGCAGAATGTCACGGTTTGGGAACAGTGGTCACGATGACAGTCTGTTGAGCAGCATGGCAGCCAGACTCCGGGCTGTCGAGGAGGCTATCAACAGAACCGAATCATTGAGGACAAGGAGAAGAAGCTTCACCACTTCAGACAGTCACTGGGCCAGGATAAGTCGGACAAACTCATTCTTCTCAAGGGTCAGGTGACACATGCCTTCAAACAGATTCAGGAGATGGTAGAACTATCAAATCTTAATCGTCGTTACGTTATCAGATTTAAGTTTATAACTTATTAAACCGACTTATCTTTTACCTTAGTAGCTTATCTATCACACGTGGCAGTGATACATTGCGTTTGTGTGCTTTTAGATGTTTGATAATGATGTGATTGCGAGATGTGATCTTGAATACATGATATTGGAAGATGTGAGTGTGTCACTTGATCACGCCTCGCTTTGCCAAGTGATTTCGGGTCACTTAGCCAAGTGAGTTAGTGTGCTAGCTTCATTTGACCGCGTGTCACTTGGCTGATAAGAGGTCGTGTGTCAATTCAAATGATCACTTCTCCTTTGAATGCTTTGCTGAGCTGATTGAGGAGCTGGCACAAATTCATGCCAGATGTATTGTTTCTAATTCCACAATCTAAATCATTTGAAGTTGATTTGCGGGGAGATACAATTCTTTACGAAAAATAAGAGTGGGATAATGCTGCATGAAGAAAATATAAACTGAAAAGGGTTGAGCATTTTCCGTTTATTTATGGATGCGTAATCGTATTGCACTGTTACAATGTCCGTATAAATGAATTTTATCCTATTTAAATGTGCTTATAATTCCTGACTCCCTCTTGTACAAATGACAAATGTAATCTCCAGTCACATAATTCATAGATTGTTTGGAATTCACCGTTAAACTGAAGTGTGTCTGGTATGACTCCAGTTGGTAAACTAAATCTGAAACTGAAATAAGGGTTCCGTTCTGTAATAGTCTAATAGTAATTTAAATATAATCAATCCTAAAACTTGGGTATGTCTCCCATATAAACGGCTCTGAGTGACGTCAGATCTAAACGTCAATTTTTCTGTACTAAACCTAATAATTGCTAACAAAACCCTAACCTTAATCCTTACCTAAACCTAACAAATCCTGACCCTAACCAGAACCCTAACTTTATTGGTTAAAGCGCTAGATGCGCTTTATTATATTTTCTGAGTGACGTCATTGTCATAGATAATGAAGGCCCTGCTTACGGGAGACTGACCAAACTTGGCTCGGACGGACGTTGCCCCGTCTATTTCTTCTGACTGGATGGCTGCGAGGTTGCAAAGTGACGTCCAGCGGGAACGTTGCGCCGCGCGAGGGTAGGGTAACATCCTACGAAACTTATGGACTCCACTGCAAAAAATAAAATTTACCCCAACCAGAGGTGTCGCGAAACCTGGTTTAGGCAATAATAATACCGTGCAACGCCACAGCATTTAATCAAGTTTCGACTTCATTTATAAACACATATACCCCTGTTATCCGTGTTATGTTATCGACTGTTATCGTCAATCGTTGCGCGTACAAACACCTATGCGGGCTTATTATCAGTATAACCAGATGCTTACACGCGCAGAATAGCGGGCTGGTTAGCGCGCGCGCCGCGCAAGTTTCGGACTTGCCCTAAACAGGACCCTAGTTATGCGCACCAAAAGAGTTGTCGTACGATGTATGACCCGCGTCGATGAGCTGAATCAGCGCCGCGCGCGCGGCACTGATTAAGATTCTCGAGAGGGTCTGTCAATAACGTCAGACAACGAAAGAGCTGCACGCCGCGCAAATTTTGACTATAATAGCATTATCACAGCTTATAAAACCATTTGTGAATTATAATCGATACCAAAATTTACATGGTTACAATCTAACTTTGCTTTTGCCAGACGTTGTCTGGCCCATATTTTTTAAATCGGTGCGCACGCGTCTGGATCTACGATCTGGCAACTTTGGGGCAGGGACCTGGTTCTTTCCAGTTGGGGCCTCACGCACCTCCCCCTCCCGAGTGTGCCAACTGCACTTCCCCATGCAGTTGGTATCATACACACCTTCCACCTGCTGGGTACTCTCTAGTACCACTCACCAGCTAAGTATTAGGGTGTTCGGAAATGATTGTCACTACAGGCTTAAAATGACAAATATGACCAAATAGGTCAAAATTTCAACATATTCGAGTGCAAGGGTCTCTGCCAGACTGAATTGCAAATTTTCAGTGTTAACGAAGATTTTTGAGTGGGTCACCTAGCTAGTTTTTTGATTGTTTTCAGGTGCTCCGCTGTACGGCGAATTCTACATCTTCTAAGCCATGTTTTTATGGTCCGATTTCACTATTCAGGACGTATTCAGGGCGTTGAGGTCCAAAACTAAAGAATAGGATGATTGGTTGACATTCGGGGCAAATTTCTGTACAGTTTGCATGCAAAAACTGTATTTGGATTTTATTCATGAGTTGGGAATTTCATGGTTATTAACATCAGAATCTACACGAAGGAGACTAAATAAAGTAACTGGTGTATTGAATGAAAGTTTACTAGACCAACTTTTGTTCACTGAAGAAAACCTTGTCAATGAATATAAGCTTGGTCCTCACTTAGGCAAGAGTGACCATGTAACTCTACTACAGAACTCAATGTATCACAGTCCTCAAAGTTAGAAGAAAACAAAGTTACAAATGAAGAAAGAAGATGTTGGTCTAAAGTAACCTCTGAGGAGATCCTACAATGGTCACATGAAATATCGTGGAACTTAGATCCTGATGAAGTTGATGATATGTCTGTGAATGAACTATGGTCAATAATTTTTGAGAAATTGAATGTTATGTCAGATAGAGTTCCACTTCAAAATGTTACTAATAATATTGATATTAATTATAGTGCACCTTGGGTAAATAGATCATTGAAAAGAGCCATAAGAAATAAAAATAAAGCCTGGAATGTTTTTGATGTGAATCCTAATGTAAGAAACTGGAGTTTAGCATTAGAGAAGCAACAATTATTTGAAAAGTGTGAATGCAATGCTAGAGTCAAATATGAGAAAAAGGTTACCAAAGACCTGAAGTATAACTCACGTGCCTTTTTCTCCTATTTGAGATCATGTAACAAAGTTAAAGATATTGTTACAAGGCTAACTAAACCTGATGGCTCACGCACAACTAATGACAAGGATACAGCTGATTGTTTGGCTGATGCCTTCAGTTCAGTTTTTGTGAGTGAGCCTCATGGTCCAATGCCTGAAAGTTGCTATAAAACAGACAATGTGAAGCAATCTGAAAATCTGATGATAACAGTTGATGAAGTGCGCAATGAGTTAAAAGCTTGATGTCTTCAAGAGTTTTGGCCCAGATAAGATTCATCCAAAGCTATTGAAGACATTAGCTGAAAATAGTGATTTTGTAAGTATTATAACAGTTTTGTTTAATAAATGTGTAAATGAAGCAAATATCCCTGATATTTGGAAGGAAGCAAATGTAGTAGCACTTCACAAAAAGGAATCAAGGAATGATCCTTATAATTACAGACCAGTGTCCCTCACTTGTATTATTTGTAAAGTCTACGAAAAAGTTTATTAGACAGCATATTCTTCATTATGTTGAAAAGGAAATAGTAGAAGATCAACATGGTTTTGTACCAAAGAAATCATGCTTATCTAATCTCTTAGAATCAGTTGAGTCCATCATTAGTTTGGTTGAAGAAGGTTTCCCAGTTGATGTGTTATTTTTAGACTTTATGAAAGCTTTTGACCAAGTGCCTCATTATAGGCTCCTCATCAAATTAGAAAATTGTGGAATAAGCAGTAATTTGTTAGCTATCATTCAAGACTTTTTATCTAATAGAACAATGAGAACAGTAATTAGAGGAGAATATTCTGATATAAAGTATGTTAGATCAGGTGTTCCACAAGGATCAGTCTTAGGACCTTTATTGTTCATCCTCTTTATTAACGATCTGCCTAATGAAATTAAAAATGTAACTAAAATCTTTGCAGATGATTTGAAAATTGTTGTAAGAGTTAATCCAGCCTTGAACAAAGTTACTGGGTTTAAATCTTTTGAAGTTTCTGAAAGTATAGTCAAAGGTAACAATGAGCTCATTCGATTATGCACTGTCTACAGGACCACAAGTTCTAAGACAAAAAGAAAAGTACAATGAAACAAAGATCAATTCATTTCTTGATGAGTTTGATACTTATCTTGATCATCTAGCTGATAAATCTGGTTTCCCTGTTATATGTGGGGACTTCAACTTTCATGTTCAGGATGGAAATGATTTTTATGCCAAAAATTTGTGGCATTGTATGAAAGTAAAGGTTTTACTCAACATGTTACTGATCCAACTCACTATTGTGGAAGTACTCTGGACTTGGTTTAACCTTGAGTTCTGCAAAGGATAACATTCCTTTGAAGAACTTGACTGTTGATCAAAACACAGGTACAACATCAGATCATTACCTTGTATCATTTGCTTTGCCCGTGGTTTTAAAGCAACAGAAACCTGATCAAAAGATAATTGTTAAAGAGGTCAGAGAATATGCAAAAATTGACATATCAGAATTTAGAGAGAATCTGTTTTTTCTCCAATAAACTTTACAAACTTTGAGTCAGTTGACCAGGCTGTTGAAATATACTCAGAAACAGTCACTAGAATTTTGAATGATCATGCCCCATATGTGACCAAAAGATTTAATCAAAATCGGTCCCCTTGGTGGAATAGTGAATGTCAAAATGCAAGAACCGAAGCAAGAAAAGTGCAGAGAAAATTGGCAAAAGATCCACATGATTCAAAACTTTGTGAGTTATATGGTGAAAAATGCATTGACAAGGCAATCATTATTGACAACACCAGAAATAGGTATTATGATGGGAAGTTGGCTTCAACTAAAAATGATCCTAAGAGCACATACAAGATTATAAATCACCTTCTTGATAGAGAATTTGGAGCAAACAAACTTCCTAATGACTCTGAGGATAGTGTTATTGCCCAAAATTCAGTTCATTTTTTCAATGAAAAAGTCTATTCAATATATAGTAATATAGATAAGAAGAACCAAGGAACCCCCAACAGCCAGCCTGTGTTTGCTCAATGTGGCACTGATGTTTGCAGGTCTGTCATGCTTTAAGGAAATTTCAATTGAAGAGCTTATGGACCTTGCTATGAACCTTCCTGATAAGTCTTGTCCTTTAGATGCTTTTGCCCATCAATCTGTTTAAAGAGTCTCTCCCAGAGTTGATACATGTGCTCCACTATATTGTCAATGAATCTCTCAGGACAGGAAAGTTTCCTACAGCTTTCAAAACAGCAGTTGTGAGGCCAGGACTGAAAAAACCTAATCTTGATTCAAATGTCTTAAATAACTATCGTCCAATAAGTAATTTGTCCTATGTCTCTAAATTGATAGAAAAAGTGGTTCATAAGCAGCTTGTGGATCACATTGAAAGTCAAGGACTATTTGCTGAACTACAGTCAGGGTATCGTAAGAATCATAGCTGTGAAACTGCTGTTTTGAAGATCCAGAATGATTTATTAATGTTGATGGACAAAAAAGACAACACAGTCCTACTTCTTTTAGATCTTAGTGCAGCATTTGATACAATCAATCATTCTTTGCTCCTCAAAAGACTACGATACACATATAATATCACTGGGATTGCACTTTCATGGATAGAATCTTACTTGAAGGACAGAAAATTCACTGTTTTGGTCAATGGTTGTTATTCCCCTGAGTGCACTCTTGAAATAGGAGTACCACAGGGATCTATTCTAGGACCTCTCCTTTTCATTTTGTACACCAAAGACCTGGAGAAAATAGTTACTAATTATGGTTTGTCCATTCATTTGTATGCTGATGACACTCAGGTGTACTTTTCATTCAATGTACATAGTTCTTCTCCTGATTTGACAAAGATTAAGTGCTGCTTTGCTGAATTACGAGCATGGATGAGCGCAAACTACTTAAAGATGAATGATGACAAAACAGAATTTGTTGACATAGGTTACTATGTGAGTCCCATAGATACACTTGACCTTGGACATGATGCATGTAATTTATCTGTAAGTCCAGTATTAGCAGCTAAAAATCTTGGTTTCCATTTTGATCATAGACTTAGTATGGATGATCAAGTAAGTCATGTTTCCCAGATTTGTTATTTGAACTTGAGAAACATCAAAAAGATTGGATCCAGACTCACCCATGACTTAAAGGTTCAGTTGGTGCATGCAAACATTTTGTCGGTATTGGACTATTGTAATTCGAGTTATGCAGGCATTACAGATAAAAACCTGCAAAGACTTCAGAAAATTCAGAACAATGCTGTGCGATTTATTTTTAAATTGAATGGAAAGAAAAAGTGGCAGTCAATAAGTCCTTATCTTAAGAAGCTTCATTTTTTGCCAGTAATTTACAGAATCAAATTTAAAGTTGCTTTGTTAGTTTACAAGTGCATCAATAATTTAGCTCCTAGTTATTTGAAGAATTTGATATCATTAAGAGATACTAAAAGGATGAGTTTGAGGTTAGATGATGATTTCTTTTTACTAAAAACGCCTAGTCCTGTTAACTTGAAAAGAACAGAAGGTGCTTTTCAATATTATGGTCCAAAAGTCTGGAATAGTTTACCTTATGATATTAGAAGTATAGGAGAAATTGATAAGTTTAAGAAATCCTTGAAGACATATTATTTTGAAGATGCATTTTCAAAAATTGATTAAATTCTTTATGGGTATGGTAGGATTAATCATTTTGGTAATGATTTATATTAGATATTTTTCTTGGGTGCATTTTTGACTTTCTTGGGTGCATTTTTTGACTTTAAACACTTTTGCTATCTGAGTCTTTAAGTTAAGTTTTAGTCACGCTTAAATGGCTAGAGTAGTTCCCTCCTAGATATCTATTTGACAATGTCTAAGCGTGTAATAAATGCTTCAATTTATTTATTTATTTAAATGCTATCAACAGTGATAATATCAATGCTGATTTGAAATTATTGGAAAATTGGGAGGAAACATGGCTTTTGAAATTTAATGTTGATAAGTGTAAAGTTATGCATATTGATATCAATGACAATCTTATGAATAATTATTTCCTGCACAATAGAACTCTTGAAGAAACATCTGTCGAAAAGGACCTAGGTGTTATGATTGATAATAATAAATTAATAATAGATTAAATTGGGATACAAATATTAATAAGTGTATAAAAGATGCAAATAGAACAATTGCTTGGGTTAGTAGAAATGTAATTAATAAAGATATTGATATAATGTTGAGAATATACAAAGCACTTATAAGGCCTAAGCTAGAGTACTGTGTCCAACTGTGGTGTCCTGCTGCTCACCATGGGAACTGGGCTACCATATTGGAGCTGGAAGGTGTCCAGCGTCGTTTCACAAGACTGATAAATGGCATTGGTACACTCCCATATAGTGAGTGGCTTGACCAACTTAAATTGACAACATTAGCTGAAAGGAGGATAAGGGGTGATCTTATAGAGACTTTCAAAGTTGTTAGTAATGAAGTCGTGTTAATCCAAAAATGTCTGAAAAAGACGAATATCACATCAAAAAGTCACTCCCGTCAGCCGTTTCTCCAGAAAATTTCAAGTGGCAATCTTTTCCGAACGCACTATTATAATAACTTCACTATCCAACCCCTCACGGTATATCAACATTTGACTTTACATTATAACCACCCTAGCCCCCTCTTTCTTAATCTATACTATTCTTTTTATCTCTGCATGTCAGATCACTGGAATTTGCATTATGTCTCTCCATCACGATACTACGATAGACAAGGATCGACCGAGGGGCAGATTTCTGACCGAGGCCGAGGCCGAGGAAAACGAAAATCTGAAATTTCAACCGAGGCCGAGGCCGAGGAAAACGACGATCTAAAATTTTGACCGAGGCCGAGGCCGAGTCCTCGGTGCCCTAATTTGCACCGAGGCCGAGGCCGAGGCCGAGGATTTTGGTGGATATTTTCAACAATTTGAACGGATCACCACAATAAAACTAAATTTTTTTCAATAAAACTAAATTTTTATTTTCTTGGCAACTCTACAATCAACATATATAGTATAAAATATCTATATATCGTCTACTGCACCGGAATGATGAGATTGATAACATACCCTGCGACCCCATTCAAAAACCCAGGCAACTTATGCAACATATTGTACTAACATCTAGGATAATAAAAGGACAAAATTACTAACATGTGACCTGCTTGACGGTTGACAACAAACATCCACAGAAATAAAATTGTGAAAATAATCAACAGTTCCGATTGTATACATTTACCAGTCGCTAGAGGACACTGTTCATCACTGTTTACAAATGCTATTGCAGCATTGCTCCTCCTCTGCCAGGGAGCTCAAGTTACAGAAACAGGCAACCCCGTTCATATTTGTATGTCAGGTTGCCCAGATCTAGGCAACCCACTGTATTATTGTATGTTGCGTTGCAAAAGCGTGTTAGTCATTTTCATGTTAGTCCAACAGTGAAGTGGGAGGTAGATAATCGAATTGGCACTATGTAGAGAGAGGGGTGTCCTGTTCCTCTCCACGCTATGCTCTGAGCTATTTCATAATTCAATCAAAATGCTTGCATATTATCCCCAATTCCCATTGATATGCAAGGTTACTCCTTGAAGAAATGTGCCTAAAAAATACTTAAGAACTTGAATAGCTCGGTGGTGGCTGGTTATTGCATTACGTCCCCATTTTAGAGAGGAGTAGAAACATGTATGAATGTTGTGATAGTATAGTCATAATTATGATTGTGTGACGACACTGAAACAATACTAACATGACGTCCTTCATTTGTTGGAAAAATTCAAAACTACTTTAGGAGGTGTATTTATATGAGATAAAATTTTGGTAAGTTGAAAACATGGAGATTTTCTCAATCATTACTCTTGTTATCATATGATAATGACGTCATTTTGAACTGCCATGGTGTATGAAAAAATGGGGATTTTTCTGAAATATCCCCAAATTACAACCTTTTATAAATAAACCTCCTATAAATAAACCTCCTAAGGTAATTGAAATTGTTTTGTGGACCGTAGATCTTAACTGCATTATTTGTACTTATTATTTATCTTATCTGGACAAATGCAAGCACATTTCCCTGCAAGGGACCTGTATGAGACCTCATCGAGCATGATATAGCATAGTATACTATTTTTTTTTTAATTTTGAAGGTTTTACTTTTATTCCAATAGCCGTACAGCCAATGACAGGAATCGAAGGATTCAAGTGTAATCAAGCCAGTAATCAAGTGACGGTTATTAAGGAAGTGTAATCCGTACTTTATTCGCCCGAGACTTCGCTGCAATGGGCAGCTCCTCATTTAACCCTCCCGCACAGTTTCCTATACACTCGGCTGAGTGAACTGTCAGGCTGCATAGGCTCGAGATAAATCTCTCACCCTTAGCTTAGTCGTGCTTACCGGGATTCGAACTCAGAATCTTTGGATCCTATGCTCAAATCGATACCACTACACCACTGACCCTTTTTAGTAGGTAATAGGTATTGTTTTGTATGTTCATAGAAAGATAGAATACCTATAATACAAGACAAAGGCTTATAAAATTTGGTCTTGCAGGCATCTGTCTATTTCGACTTCTTTCACTTCTGTAGCCTAAATTTAGTGCTTAAGGTTTGGCGTTGCTTCCTATTTGACAACAGTTAGCAAGGTTCTAGGGGCGGTAGCCCCCACAAGCCAGACGTTCAGATAAGATTGAAAATTGGTGCCTCAAAAACTCAAAAGAGCAAAAGGATTTCACTTCAATTCTTGCCTATTTTCTGCAAGACTCTCCAAAACAAAATCATGGCAGCAACGTAAGTACAATGCTGGGCAGGGGTCTGGGGGCGGCAGCCCCAGAAGCCAGACGTTTAGATTAGATTGAATTGGTACCTCAGTATGATTTCACATCAATTCTTGCCTACTTTCTACAAGACTCTTCAAGGAAAAAATCATGGCAGCAACGTAAGTACCACAGGCCCTACAGTGCTAGGCAGGGGTTTGGGGGCAGCAGCTCCCAGAAGCCAGGCGTTTAGATTAGATTAAATTGGTTCCTCAATAGGATTTCACTTCAATTCTTGCCTATTTTCGACGAGACTGGTCGGAGAAAAATCACCGCAGCGACTAAAGTACGGTATTAGGCGGGGGTCTGGAGGCGGCAGCCCCTAGAACCAGACGTTTAGATTATAGATTAGATAATAGATTAGATTAGATTGGTGCCTTAACAGGATTTCACTTCAATTCTTGCCCATTATCGACGAGACTGGTCGAAAAAATCACGGCAGCCACTTAAGACGTGAATTAAATTGAAGCTCCTTGAATAGAATTTTATCAATATTTTACAATACCTGCCGAATTAAAATCGCGGCAATAACTAACTAACTACTATACATAATGTTAAATGCTTATGGGGGTATGGTGCGGCAGCCAAACGTTCAGAGTAAGTGAAATTGAATTTAACCAATAGGTTTTCATTAATTTTTTGCATATCTAGGTACTATCCAGATGACAATGGCCGCACTAAAATCAAGGCAGTTTTTAAAAGTCTGAATAACTGCTTAAGCATGGGTATTGGGCGGCAGCCCCTATAAGCCAGACGTTTGGCTAAGACTAAATTCAATTATCAGATTATAGACTAAATTTCTTCCTACCCATTTTTTCATATTTTGACGAGACTAGTCAAATAAAAGGACGTCAGTTTTTTGACTTCTATGATGGCCACAGTTCATCAAATGTTTCAAGATCTTTCAAATAAATCATACTAGTTATTTTTGGGCCTTTTTCAAATAAAATTCAGGTTTTTCCTGCTATCAAATATGGATATTTTCCTTTAAAATTCCTCGGTTAAATCCTCGGCAAATCTATAAAAACTCGGCCGAGGCCGAGGAGAATTGGGATTTAAAATGACCGAGGCCGAGGCATTCCGAGGATTTGCAATTCTGACCGAGGGGCGACAATAGCTGGAAGAAATGAGCCAAGGAAAGGGGAGCATGGTGTGAAGTAAGGTGAGGAGGGTGATAACAGGGGGGGGGGGTCAGAAAATGAGGTGAGGTGGCACTGAGCTGGGTGAGAGTCAGCTCAGTGTTGCCCTTCGTTTCCATAAACGGTTAGCGCGGTTAGCAGTGCTAACGGGAGGAATTTTTTTGATACTGGGAGGATCTTTACTTATTAAGCCGATTTTAGTGAAAGTAAAGATGCAAATCCATGGACCATGACAATATAGTTTTTAAACTTTCTCTTCAAATCTGTGGCGGTAGAATTTCTATTTTGCAACGTTTCACTTAGTATTGCAAGCAAACTTCATTTTTTAAAACTATCAGAAAGACAATTATCGTCTTGATATTGTATTTCATGTTACCGTTTCACTGACAGCTGTTTGCTCGACATGTCAAGTATTCTACTGCTAGGAGATGTTGTATTAGATAAGAATTATCTAGGAACGTCTACAAATCTCGCGCCAGAAGCTCCTATTCCAGTGGTAGATGTAACCGCAACCACTTCAACTTTAGGCGGAATTGGAAATGTTGCTTACCTTCCAAAGTTGGGTTGCACGGGTTACACTGTAACCGAGGGGATTTTTTTCAAAAGTGAGGGGATTTTGTCAAACTTACCTGTGTGTGAACCAGTGCCCAAAACGAAGGCCTCAATTCCACCAATTCAAAAGATGTGAGAGCATTTTCCTATCAGTTTCGATGAAGTGAGAGTGTTGTCTCACTTTGGCCCTCACTTTTATCATTCCAATGAGAGCCTTTTCCTATCAACTTGTAAGTAGTGTGTGTTTTCTCACTTGGGCCCTCACTTTTATCATTTCAATGGGAGCCTTTCCCTATCAACTAGTGAGAAGTGAGTGTTGTCTCACTTTGGCCCTCACTTTTATCATTTGAATGAGAAAATTTTAATATCACCTTGTAATTAGTGAGTGTTTCTCACTTAGGCCCTCACTTTTATCATTTGAACGAGGGCCTTTTCCTATCAATTTGAAAGAAGTGAGGGTGTTCTCTCACCCTGCCATTATTTGAATAAGGGCCTCCATCAATTCAGAAGAAGTGGGAATATCCTCTATAATTACTGTCACTTTGGCCCTCACTTGGTGCATTAACGTACATGAGAGCCTTTTTCCATCAAATTGGAAGAAGTGATAGTGTTCTGTCACTTTCATCATTCAGAATTTCATCATTTAGCTTCGGATGTGAAACCTTGAAAATTTTACCTGGAGACACACCCAGATATGTGAAACTTAAAACTTTAAAAAATCGCCTGCAGCGGGCTGTTGTAATCAAATTATTCATAACCAAATTGATCTTAGAGGCAGGTTGATGTGCAAAATCCTTGAAAATTTTCGCCTGCGGCGGGCTGTTGTGATCAAATTATTTTACTGAATTGATGCTAGACACAGTCACAGAGGTAACACCTTCAAAATTTTCGCCTGCGGCGGGCTGCACTGAATTGTAATCAACATGTGTTACTTAATTGGTCCAACACACAATTTCTCCGATGTAACACGCCCAGTGACAGAATACCTCTTGTGGGTCGTCGAGCAGAATTTTACCACTGAATTTGGTCGTCACCGTCTCATGAATTTTTTATCCATCCATTTTTTTCTGTAAATGGTATTTCCTATCTGAATATGCCTCTAAGATCAATTAAATGTAATACAGTATAATTTGATCACATTGGCCCGCCGCAGGCGAAAAATTTCATGGTACAGTATTTCCCATATGAAGATTATTGACGAAATATTCCCAGAGATCAATTTTTAAAATCGTTTCAATTCCAGTTTTTCTGGCGACAACCATTTCTTAGATGGTTGGGTCATACTGAAAACACATTTTTCAAAGCAGTGGTGCCTCAATCCCTGAGATATACCACTTCAAAAATGAGAATTTGAAATTTCCGTAACGTTACGGAAGGAATCCGATCTTTTCAAAATGTCAATTTCTCGGAAAGCAAAGGTGGGAGAGTGAAAATTCTTCTTAGATTCATTATTATAATAATAATAATAATAAACTATGGTAGCTTAAAGACAGCAACGAAAGAAGTTAAAACTAACCCTTTATGCACAGCTGTCTATTAGAGCTGGAAAGAAACATTTAATTCAAAATTTCAAAAACCATGCATAAGGCATGTTGATTCAAAGCATCATAATCAAAATGCTCTCAAATGTATATTTGATTAATTCTCAATTAGTTGTAATATTAAAACTTTTCTTGAATAAAAAGGTCTTCAGTTTATTCTTAAAATCCCAATATCAGTACATTCTTTTTTAGTTCAGATGGGAGTTTGTTCCAAAAGAGTAGGCGCACTAGAAGTGAAAGATTGATTACCAGCAGCTGATTTAAATGAAGTCTGTTTAAGTGTTGGAGTGACTTCCACTTATATTGTTGTATTGCAATGTATCAGACAAGTAGGATGGAGCAAGACTATTCAAGCATTTGAATGTTAACAAAATTACCTTGAATTCGATTCTCTCCTGAACTCAGCCAATGCAACTCTTGAAGGTGGTCATTGACAGATTCAGTTTTCTTAAGTCCAAGGAGGATCCTACAAGCACGATTTTGTATCATCTGTAGTTGCTTCATGTTACTTGAACTGATCCCATAATACAGAGAATTGCAATAATCAAGACTGGAGAAAACAAGTGCATGAATAAGGGTTTCACACTGATTCTTGGTGAGGAATCGTTTCATTGCTGCTATTTTTCTCATTGTTCTGCAACAATTTTTCTTTAATTTCATTATCTGAGATGTCATACTCAGTTTAGAGTCCAGAGTAAATCCTAAACTTTTTGCAGTTGAAACAAATCTAATACAAGTTGAAGGAGTTAGGAATGTCCCATGAATTTTCAGTTCAGATAGAAGTTTGGGCTTGCCAAAGACAATTATCTCAGTCTTTCCCGGATTAAGCTGAAGATAGTGGCTTGCCATCCATTTTTCAATGGCAGTGAAACATAAGGGTAGTTCTTTCACAAGGACTTTGTGTTCTTGTTCTCTCAAGAATGACTTATATAGCAGGTGGTCGTCAGCAAACCCATGAACCAAAAACGATACATCTTTGATAGTTTGATATATAGACCTTATATAGATGTTGAAGAGAACTGGGCCTAACACTGAACCCCTGAGGCACTCCAAACTTTATAATGATCTCTTCAGATTCATAACCATCTATTTTAACTTTTTGACAGCGACCACAGATAAAGCTCCTGAACCATTTTAAAGCTGTACCATCTATTCCAATTTCTTCTTTCAGTACTTTTATCAATTTGGGATGGTACACAGTATCAAAAGCTGCACTGAGATCCAATAACATAACAATGGTGCCTTTATTCTCATCGCTGGCAATTAAGATATCATTGACAATTCTAATCAAAAGTGTTTCACAGCTGTGGAACTTTTTGTAGGCAGATTGAAGAGGTTCATGAAGATTATTTGCTGTCAAGTGCTTGTTTAATCTCCTGAGAACAATCCTTTCAATAAGTTTCGAGATGAAAGATAGATTAGATATCGGTCTATAGTTCTTTGGGCATGAACTATCCAGGGATGGATGTTTGATTAGTGGTGTCAGGTGTGCTGTTTTCTCACCATCAATGCTGCCACATGATAAGGAGCTATTAACAATGTTACATATCACTGGAAGTAGATCATGCAGACTGTCTTCAATGATGAATGCAGGTAATGGGTCATTAGTTGATGTCTTGATCTTTGTTTCCTCAATGATCTCAAGAATTTCATCAACAGTAGTAGGTTCAAAGTCACTGAGTACTGTTCCTGGAAGAAAATCACTTGTTGATGGACTATTTTCTTCGCTCAATTTGGGGAAATTGACGTGTATTTTGTCAATTTTTTCACTGAAGAAAGTGTTAAAGTCATTTACAACCGTTTGAAGGGAGTCTTCATCAGGAAGAGTTATGCTAGGAGTTTGATCTAGAAATGTGTTTACAAAGTTGTAGAGACTTTTCTGAGAATTATCATAGCTTGACAATTTTGATTTATAGAACAGTTCTTTTTTCTTGTCAGCTATTTCATTACATTTTTTCCTCAGGAGACAGAACATGACATAATCAGATTCTTTTCCGGACTTCTTCCAATCTTTTTCAGCTTTCCTTCGCCGAGCCCTTGCAGCTCTATAATTGGAGTCAAACCACTGAGATGTTTTTAGGTCACGAATAGTTTTTGTGAGCAGTGGGGCATGAGTGTCCAATGTTGCAGTACATGCATTGTTAAATGATGATACCAGGTGCTCAAATCCTTTAGTGGGATCAATGTTGGCTAGACTGGTTGATAAATCAGCTTTGAATTGCTCCTGTTCAATATTTTTGTAGTTGCGAAAAGTGATTGTTTTCTTATTACTACTCAGTTCAACATTACAGTTGAATGAGAATAGGATTCCATAATGGTCACAAGTTGGGAATTCAGCACTGTAGTTGCTAAGGACTTCTGTTGATTCTTCTTTAACAATTCCATGTGATGCTATTACAACGTCCAGTATGTGGCCAGATTTGTGCGTTGGCTGTTGAACAAACTGAGTCAAGCCATATGATTCAACAATGTTTGTGAACTGAGAGGTATCTTTAGATGGAATATCAAGATGGATATTCAGATCACCACACACCAACAACTTTTCAGATTTCATGAAAATGTCACCAAGGAAATTATCAAAGTCTGACAGGAATGATGGTATGTGTCCATCTGGTCGGTATATACAGCAGCACATGATTTGAGAGTTGTCTTTCAGTTTTATCTTTGCTGTGACTGACTCAAAGGAAGGGCTGTGCTCCAGGGATACTTTCACCACTTTCAAGATTGGCTTGTAAATTATTGCAACCCCTCCTCCTCGTGAAGAATCACGGTAACAATGATGAATATTGTAACCATAAGACTTGACAGTGGCAGTTGTGTGGTTAACAAAATCAGTCAGCCATGTTTCAGTTACAAAGAAGAGTGATATTCCTCTGTTGCTTACAAATTCCATTATTTTATCAACTTTGTTGTTGAGTGATCTAGTATTCCAGCAGATACAAAGAGGTTGAAATGAGCAGATTTCCAGATCTTTCGCAGCTAGTTTTTTGAATTGTAGTACATGATGGAATTCTTCAATTTATCTTGTGCTTGCTTGTAACTGGCACATGTTGGGTCTGATGCTTTATGATGGTGATTTTGACTGATCTCAGGATTCTTTGATGTTTTGCAGTTTGAACAGGTGGGATTACTATGATCAGCATTGCAATCTTTGGTTTGGTGATTATCAGAAGAACAAATACCACAAGTGGGTTTATCAGCTTTACATTCACTGACAAAGTGTCCAAATCTTTGACAATGGTTACAGCGTTTAACATAGAAGTGATCATGAACCTTACATGATTGAAGCCCAATGTAGAGCCTGTTACCTATATTGTCAATGAACTGCCGGACTGTGTTACTAACACGGACATTTGCCTGGAACATTTCATTTTTGTTTTGTTTCCTGATGTGAAGAACATTGAAAGTACCACCACTGTCAACAAGCGATTGGATCTCAGGATGAGCTCTCATGATCTTGGTAGCAAGGTCTTCTTTACTAAGTTCATTCTGGAGGTTAGCAATTGAGATTGTAGGCAGGAGATCATCATGATTTTTGAAGTTAACTCTTGACTGAGAAAGCTTCTCAGCCAAGGCAGTCCTATGGTTTTGGGTTGGAAGTTCCACAACTGTGTTGCCTGAGCGGTCTTGGTAGATTTTGTTGACATGGATACCATTTTCTGTTATCATATTTTCCAGATTCAGCTTGTTGGCAGAGTCATTTGGTACCTTGTCAATCACCATTTTGGCTTTAGTTATCATGTTCTTCACTTTCTCAGGATCACTCCAAACATTTTTAGTCACAGAAGGTGGACTATCATCAGCTGCACTGGGAGTAACAGTTTTTGTAGAGATGACCTGTTGAAGCATAGTTTTTATTTGTGAAACATCAGTAGATAGATTCCCAACATTCGAGGTGAGTGTTTCAACTCGAGAATCTAGCTGTTCTACTTTATCCTGCTGGGTTGTGCACCTTTAATCTCAATTCCTGTTTTACATGGATCACAAAGAAAAACAAAAGCTGTGAGGCCTTTTGATAAACCTGAGAATCTGTGTTAGATTTGAAGGTGTTAAAGAATGACCTAGTGCAAACAATATCATCATCACTTTTCTTGTCAATCATTTTATCATCAACAGCATCTCTACATACAGCATGAAATTTTTGATCACACCAGAAACAAGATAGGTAGATATCCATAGCATGGGGATCATTGCATGATAAACAAATACCATTGGCATCAATAAGTCCATGAAGGGGAGCTCCAGATGTGTCATTTTCATGTTTCCTTGACCTGGGAGTTGTAGAGTTAGGATGCTTTGATGACAGTGGAGTGGTTGCTGGCGGGGTGAAGTGATGATGTGGAGTGAAGTTGTGACTGATATTATTAAGTGAGTTTAATTCCTAAGATAGGTGTTCAAAACAATAAAAATATTGTAGCAGGTTGAAATATGAACAATTTCTAATTTTCCTTCCGTAACATTCCTTCCGTAACGGAAAATAGGTGGAAAAGTTGAAAAACAAGAAAGTCTTTGGAATTTTAAAATTTGGATTACAAAACTTCCCTAGGATGAAATGACGATTTGCTTTGCAGATTACTGAGTCTCACCAGCCTAAATTGTGAAAATATGCTCAGGTGAAAATTTCCCTCCGTAACGTTTTTGGGTGGTTTTGGGCGAATTTCCTTCCGACGCATGTTACGGAAGGATTTTCCTCCAGCAAATTTTTGGTTTGCCATATTTCAGTAATCTCATGACTATTCTCCAAGAAAATTTCCTGGGAGCTTTAAAGAGATCATATCTATCGATTGTACAAAATATATTTTACAATCATCCTTCGTAGAAAATATTTGATTTTTTAGATTTTTTTTCCTTCCGTAACAATTCCTTCCGTAACGTCAATTAGCAATTTCTAATTGACAATTATGAACATTCTTTTTCACTTTATATTAATTCCTGCTCATGAACAAGTCTAATGATAATGATCTATAATATATGGAAGAGCCAGCCATGTGAGGTTATTATTTTTGGATCAAATCATCATTGAACTGAAAATTCCATTTTCTGTCAATCGCTCCAATCCTTCCGTAACGAAATTTTTCTTTTTTCACTGAAGCACTGTTTTTGACCAATATTAGAAAACAATGAGTTAGGGATATAGAAAATCTTCATTGATAACTGGGCCACATGACATATTTAACTTTTCGCTCAAAAATTTCCCACAAAATCAAAATTTCCCAGCAAATTCCTTCCGTAACGAAAAATCAATTCATCAATAATCTTCATCTGAAAATGCCTCTGAAATCAATTTGCAATGTATAATTTGATCATAACAGCCCGCCGCAGGCGAAAAATTTCATGGTATTTTCCATCTGAATATGTCCTAAGATCAATTTTAAATATATAATTTGATCACAACAGCCCGCCGCAGGCGAAAAATTCATGGTGTTTCCCATCTGAATATGCCTCTAAGATCAATTTTTAATGGATAATTTGATCACAACGGCCCGCTGCAGGCGAAAAAATTTCATGATATTTTCCATCCATCTGAATAGGCCTCTAAGATCAATTTGTAATGTATAATTTGATCACAACGGCCGCCCATGGCTAAAAAATTCATGGTTATTCCATCTGAATAGGCCTCTAAGATCAATTTGTAATGTATAATTTGATCAGAACGGTAGCCGCAGGCTAAAAATTTCATGGTGTTTCCATCTGAATATGCCTAGCTAAGATCAATTTTTAATGGATAATTTGATCACAACGGCCCGCCGCAGGCGAAAAATTTCATGGTAATTCCATCTGAATAGGCCTCTAAGATCAATTTGTAATGTATAATTTGATCAGAACGACCCGCCGCAGGCGAAAAATTTCATGGTATTTCCCATCTGAATTTTGAAAAATATCGGTCAGCCGCAGAAATCTCCTAACCGAAAATAAATTTTCGAAAACTAAAATTCCTTTTCTTCAGACTGTTTGCCATTAAAACTCATATTTAAGCACGTCTAGAGACTATGCAAAAATTTATCTAGTTATCTACCAGAGGAACAAAAAGAGAAATGCCTGACTTGCAATTCATCACCAGGAATGAGCTGGCAACAATTAGCGGTATAAGAAGTATATATAGCCTTGGTACTAGACGGCAGACAGACATATGGTAGACGTTCCGGGAAATGTAGGTGTCGAAAAAGTTTTATACTCACCTACAATATTAGGTCATGTATTGTAGAACTGCGTTAGATGTGTTCTGTGTGTGAATAGTGAATATTCATTATACTGTAGAGCTGCCATAGTACTATAGTACTATGCAAAATAGCATGTCATAATGTCATAATGGTACTTTCAACTCACGTTTAAATTGACACACTAATTTGGCCAGCATCACAGATTTACGTTATTCTAGCTCGCCAATCCAGTGCTCTTGATAGGGGTGCAAAATTACAGTAAGAGAACGGTGCAATATCATGCGCCTCAGTATTGTGCACGAATCTATCAACCAAATCTGGTGTCAAATGCTGGTCAAAGTACCATCATCATTGTAATCGAATATCTCTAAAGGAGCAGCATGTAATTGCTCCAACGCTTTTGAGAAGTCTCCTAGTGAATTCAAGCATCTCTAAGACAAGGTATATAATGAGCCTAAGTATCTATTGGTGCAATCACTATGATTAATAAATAATTCCAATAAAGCAAATTAGAAATGAAGGGTTCAATGACAAATTTAGGCAATCCTATTTGATTGTAAATGAAGCCGTCTCAAATCTCTAGGAAATGTGGGAGCGGATGATTATTGATTGATGTGGCACTAAGTGATATAATGCATGTAATATTCAATGATCATCCAGGATATATTCAATGGTGATGTTACTTATCTGACACTAGATTTTTAAATAATCAAGGAAATACGAAAAAGTTCTGGAATCGGAGTTATTGCTATTATATAAGCAGCATAAGCAAAAAGACAAATAGAATAACGTTGTGTGCTTTAGTAGTAGTGATTAAGTAGCGAAATAAGATCAAGTACTATTGTGGATCAAGGGGAGCAAGTTCTGTTTTCATTTCAAATTTGCGAGCAGCTGGCTCAAGTTCTAGAGTTTGACAGATTTTCGAATACTCCGCCTGTGAACCAACAAATTTGCTTTGCGAAGCCATAATGAGTGATTATTCGTGATGACTGATAAGCTAAATAGGAGTGTGGAATTTATTCAACACACTTTACTGCTCATTAAATTGCAGATTGCTAAACGGAAACCAAGCAAATTAAGCTTGGTGGTGTTTCCAGAAGCGCAGCAATCAAAAATCAAGAGAAATTGTGAATTACATAAGACAACTGTTCTAAATTATCTGAGTAAAACAGTTTTCGCAGTTATTGCAATGAAATTCGAGAGAAAATCAACAGATTTCGACCAAATCTTCTTCTTGCAACATGATTCTCGAAGTTTCCATCCCCGAAAAGCGCCGATAATTAAGTTTGCTCAGATTTATTATCATCCACTTTTCAACCGACCCTGTCACCAAAATTAGTATTTGTAATTGATTGCAGACTGCAGAGTCATATCACTAACAAACTGAGATAATTACATAAAGTATATTGTTTACCCTTTGTAACAAAAAGATATGGATGGATCGGACTACAGCACTTCTGTACTGTAGTTCGTAGATTAAAATAGCTAAGGGGTATTACATTTATGCCAATGTTCCAGATAAGTCAAAAGTAATCGGGTGCTCGTCAATTTCGGCAATTCGGCATTCCCAAAGCTACTCTAACGATAAGGTGGAATTATTATCGTTAAGAATTCTCTTACCTTCCAAAAGGAAAAATCCCCTCGGTTACACCATACCTAATCCCCTCACTTTCAACCAAAATTTTTCATGTTTTTTAAGGCTCCCCAAAGTTTGAAAGATTATAGTGACTACTCGCTTTTCTCACAAAAGCAGTATCAATTAATCACTAAGTTCAAGGCAATCCAGTATCCCAACTGTCCCTTTCTAGGCGCCGCAGGCGAAATTTTTGAAACTTTAACATCTGAGACTGTGTGCAAGATCAATTAAGCAACATAATTCACTGTCAACAACAGCTCGCCGCAGGCGAAAATTTTCAAGGTTTTGCCTCTGAGTGTCCTTTGTATGTGATCAATTAAATAGAATGATTTGATCATTTTTAAGGTTTCTTTTGCACATGAATCTTCCTCCAAGATTAATTGGGTCATGAATTAATATTATTCGAGTACGACAACCGCCACAGGCGCAAATTTCGAGCGTGTTACATCGGAGAAATTGTGTGTTGGACCAATTAAGTAACACAAGTTGATTACAATTCAGTGCAGCCCGCCGCAGGCGAAAATTTTGAAGGTGTTACCTCTGTGACTGTGTCTAGCATCAATTCAGTAAAATAATTTGATCACAACAGCCCGCCGCAGGCGAAAATTTTCAAGGATTTTTGCACATCAACCTGCCTCTAAGATCAATTTGGTTATGAAAAATTTGATTACAACAGCCCGCTGCAGGCGATTTTTTTAAAGTTTTAAGTTTCACATATCTGGGTGTGTCTCCAGGTAAAAATTTTCAAGGTTTCACATCCGAAGCTAATTATGATGAAATTCTGAATGATGAAAGTGACAGAACACTATCACTTCTTCCAATTTGATGGAAAAAGGCTCTCATGTACGTAAATGCACCAAGTGAGGGCCAAAGTGACAGTAATAGAGGATATTCCCACTTCTTCTGAATTGATGGAGGCCCTTATTCAAATAATGGCAGGGTGAGAGAACACCCTCACTTCTTTCAAATTGATAGGAAAAGGCCCTCGTTCAAATGATAAAAGTGAGGGCCTAAGTGAGAAACACTCACTCATTACAAGGTGATATTAAAATGTTCTCATTCAAATGATAAAAGTGAGGGCCAAAGTGAGACAACACTCACTTCTCACTAGTTGATAGGGAAAGGCTCCCATTGAAATGATAAAAGTGAGGGCCCAAGTGAGAGAACACACACTACTTACAAGTTGATAGGAAAAGGGACTCATTGGAATGATAAAAGTGAGGGCCAAAGTGAGACAACACTCTCACTTCATCGAAACTGATAGGAAAATGCTCTCACATCTCTTGAATTGGTGGAATTGAGGCCTTCGTTTTGGGCACTGGTTCACACACAGGTAAGTTTGACAAAATCCCCTCACTTTTGAAAAAAATCCCCTCGGTTACAGTGTAACCCGTGCAACCCAACTTTGGAAGGTAAGAGAATTCTTAAAGGTCACGTGACTTTTCCGGTTGATAGCAATAATGAAATGTCGACTGTGATGGCATCTAATTATTCCTCCAGGCAGATTAAAGTGGTGAATGCAGGGCAACATTATAAACTTTAAAGAAGCGCATTAGTGGAGACTCACGAAGTTGTAAGTGCAATCCCCTCCAGCAGACAACTGAAAGCAGCTTACAGAGTCCCACACGTAAATATATCACTATTATACAAGCTAATTTTAAATTATATGCCGTATAAATAACTTTTATTTACCTAAATGTTTCAATAATGAGAGGCTTGGCAAAGTTTTGAATAATTAGCTCTTATAATTCGTGGACGCTGGTATGTAAAATTAACAATTTTTAACCTGCATACATTTTCCGGGGACAACCTGAAGCTCTGCTATGCTTCGAATGGAGTCAGGGCTTTGATCATCTTCGAATACGAATAGTGATGACTTGCTGGATCTTGATTCTAATCCGAGTCTGGAATTGATCACGTAAAAAAAATGAAACTTAACAAATACAGTTCCCTGATAGAGGAAAACTGGAGCCATGCTTCAGGGGGAGTTTAAAACCATATTTCTATCTTGATCCAGTAAAAAACGGTAAATAAACGGTTGGTAGAAGACCATGAAAACGACCGTTTAAGTCAGGACGCAGCAGAGAACTGAGTTTGATAAACCAAGTTGATTTAAATTAAGTTGATACAAGAAAAAACGATTTCTATATTCTATAAAATCAATAAAATTCCAAAGTTCAACACGCGATGAGAAGACTTGGAGCACAAACTATAATATCATGAATCTGCAAACTTTACCACACCTTTTGGTGGTTTGGAAGATAAACAGAACGAATGAAGGATAATTTGGTGGTTAATATTGTTGCGCGGGTGTAAAACCACAGCTGATCGCTGCTGCAGGACATGCATGACGGTGGTCATTGGACGCATGAGGGGAGTAGGAACAGAGTTCAAAGAATGACAAAACCTCGTTATAAAACGTCAGAGCTGATATTAATAGCAATGTGTGGCGCGTGATACAATTAATAATCTATGTATGATCAATAAAATTACCTTCATTATCACCAAAATTCATGGCTGCTCCAATACGCCGAGCACTATTTTTACACAAAGAGAAAACCCAATGATTGTTTTTTGACTTGGCACACCGCCAATACATTCCAGATTATAAAGTGATGAATTTATTGCAAAACAATGGCAGATATAATGAGGTCGGCGTGGCAGATGTTGGGAGGGTGTAATGGCACCAGGCACCATCTTGAGCAGCTATATATCTATATATCAGCTATATTTATCAGGGATACACATGTCCGCTACCAGCGCTGCTCTGGTGCTCACCAGTAATTGCAGTATAATGCCCTCAAACAATGCTACAATAGTACCAGTCACTCTTCAGACATAGTACCATTCATCACAATGCCATTCACCAGACATATAGTACCATTTATCACGAATTCATGATGCCATGCTCATCACAAATAGAATCAATTGAAACGCTATTCAGCAGCAATTATTATACCTAGGTTTAACGTCGACAGTATCCACGGCATGATATAGCCGTATGAGCACGGTGCATATGACAACAGGGAACGTGAGCACACTGCGCAGCGTCATGAGATAAGGGGCATGACAACAGGACACGTATTCAGTGTGAAACGAAAAGATAAATAAGGGGCATGACAACAGGACATGCATTCAGTGTGAAACGAAAAGATAAATAAGGGGCATGACAACAGGACATGCATTCAGTACGCCATGAGATAAGGGGCATGACAACAGGACACGCATTCAGTAGTCACGTATTGAGTGCGTCATGAAATGGGGTGTATGACAACAGGACACGTACTGAGTGCGTGCATGACAATTGAAGGACAGTACGTATTTAGTGCGTCATGAGATAAGGTCCGGAGAAATGTGTAAAGTGTACAAGGTGGTGGTCAAAGACCAACTCTAAATCATCGACACATGACGAAACGCAGGTCCCCCCATTAGCGTGCCCCCTAAACCACCTGCGACACTCCACTTTCTGACTTCTTTCCGGCGGTCATGTGACTACGGTTCAGCGCGCTGATTGGCTCGACGAGCAGTGAAGAAGGGGTCTGGTTGGATTAGAGGATTACCAAGGTTCAAACGGCCGCGAAATGAAGTAGTTGAGCTGAGCGTGATTGACAGTGATTTGTAAGAGTTAAATCATCACGTACAAATCATGTGTGGGAACGCACTACGGACCAAGATGGGGTACGAGCTGAATGGATTCTTGGAACTGTATCTCCAACAAAACAGGGGTACTATTCGGTAGAACTATCAAAATTCCCAAATGGCAAAAAGGGAACTCATGAAAGACATGAAGTGCGTCAAGGATTCAGACAGAGCAGTTCAATCTAGCACACGATGAGTGCCATATGGCACACAAATTATTCTGTGGAAATAATTATCAAATCAGGAACTGGTTCGCAGCTGAGCACGTGTCAAACACACACGCCAGATTAAAATGCAAGACGTGCACAACTGAACACCCATATATTAATTAAAACTGTGCGATCTATTTGGATTTGAGCTAGAAAGCTAGCTAAAGCTGGCGTTTATCTTGAGGCAAGTCTGCTAAAATGAGAATGAATTAGGCATCCGCATAGTTAAGTGGTATCACTAAATTCTGGAAATCACTGATAGGGAGTTGAACAGATCTTCAACTGAAGGGGCTGAGGATCTTAAGGAATAGACCACTATTCTCAGAGCACTTACTGTCATTTCTCCATATTTAATAGCACGTCTTTGAGCCTTTTAGGGAACCAGTTACTCCTGTACTCATGAGCCCTGAATATGGAGGCAGAATATACAGAATCTACAATCATTATTAAATCACATGGCATACTTCAGTCATATCTGGGATACTCCTGGCCTCTATTTATCTGCTGTACAAGCACAGGCCTCCTCCCGAGCATGTTCTGGGAATTTAGAAATTGGTCATAGGAGGTCTTGAATGAATCAATTTGAGATTTTACGACCTTTCGAGGATCTACTCATTTCAAAATGACACCTGGAAGGGAATTATCGCGAGAATAATTGAAGTTGAATACCTAACTATAAATATATTTGGCCGTGAAAAACTGAGACAACCAGCATACAGTGGTTAAAAGAAACTCAGGAATGCCGCAAAGCCACAAAATAACGAATTTAGACGTATGACACACCACAAGGTTGCGCTATGCAAGGAAACTGACACGATAGTCAGCGTGAAGTACAGTAGAGAGAATTTGCACACTTTTCGAATGCTGTGAATCGCACAGAGAGAATGCGTTTATGCGTAGTAACAAAACATTCAACAATGTACGACTACGTTAACAAATAATATGTGAAAAACGTAAGTGGTCACATAAAATATTAGACTCATTTAAAAGTTTAAACTTGTTTTTTAAAATCTTAATTCCTTTTACACACGGAACGTAACAGCGAAAGTGTAACGCCAAGGGAAGAGAAGGTGCAGGTGAAGAGAAAGTGCAAGTGAAGAGAAAGTGCAAGTAAAGAGAAAGTGCAAGTGAAGAGAGAGTGCAAGTGAAGAGAAAGTGCAAGTGAGGAGAAAGTGCAAGTGAAGAGAAAGTACAAGTGAAGGGAAAGTGCAAGTGAGGAGAAAGTGCAAGTGAAGAGAAAGTACAAGTGAAGGGAAAGTGCAAGTGAAGAGAAAGTGCAAGTAAGTGCAAGTAAAGAGAAAGTGCAAGTGAAGAGAAAGTGCAAGTGAAGAGAAAGTGAAGAGAAAGTGCAAGTGAAGAGAAAGTGCAAGTGAAGAGAAAGTGCAAGTGAAGAGAAAGTGCAAGTGAAGAGAAAGTGCAAGTGAAGAGAAAGTACAAGTGAAGGGAAAGTGCAAGTGAAAGTGGAATCAAGATCTGGAGGCAACCACCGGAGGTATGTCTCTCCAGACATGATGTCACAACCATAAATACTGAGGGAACTTGCGACTGTGAATTATCAGGGATCTTGGTTGACTGTATCAAGGTTTAAAGATAATCTGATAATAAAAGTTTCAGCAAGTTATCAAGTATTTGGGTTGTCACGTGGAGCCATGTCTACCAAGCAAGGGGAAGTTAGCTACCCTATTCACCCCCAGGGATTCGTGGAATATTTTTTTACGTTTTATTCAAGTAAAGCAGTCAACATTCAACAGGTCAAAGCATCACATCGCGAGCTGTAATCTATATCGTCAATAAGCTGTAAATGATATCGAAAACAACTCGCCAAAACAAGCACAAAAGTATAATTTTGCTATTCTCAATTAATTTCATCCAACAAGATATTATAGACAGAGATTTTCAGATTTAATTAGAATAATTAAGGTGACTTCCTTGAACAAGCCTGACTATATCTTCACGAACACTATTGAATCTGCACTGTTGACTGCTGCACAGTACTACACCCTTTGCGGGTCCAGTAGTAGGCGACTCTACGTAATCAATTCACAATCCTATCCTACGAAGCTGACATCACCATTGAAATTCACAAGAGTATGATAGAGGGTAGAAAGGGGGAATTTGTCTAAGAGAGTAGGGCTGGTCTCACATGGACATATAGTTTTAAAAGCACCCATCTAATGAAGCCATGCCAATTATGCCGCAGTTCATTATTTCATTAGGCATGAGCCTTATTAAAGTCTCGCTCTGTCTCAGATTCGGACTATTTTTTGCGTCTTCAGATATAAAATACTATCCGTTAACAGTCGGTCCTAAAGTTGTAATACAATAATTATTCATGGAGAATAAAGAGCTTTCATTCTTCTATTCCACTTATAGTGAAGTCCTTTTCACAGGAAAGAAAAGCCACTAAAACAATTCTAATTTCTAAGTCAAACAGCCCCCATACAGATATAAGCAGTAAGATCAGGTTGTAAATACGGGAGTTTCACGAGGAAGTGCCCAAAGTAAAAGCCAGCATCGGATTTATATCTCTTTAAATGGGTGTGTCGAGGGAATCTATTAAAGACGTTGATTAATTTATAATAGTACAGTCAAATCTGGCCGAAAATAGCCCAAAATCGGAACAAATTTTACACCAAGCGATTTTGACTGTTTTCTATAGTTTTTTGCCCAAAAAATCGATCTAGCAACTTTCCAAGACTTTCCAGGGTGGGGAAAGTGCCGAAAATCCATTTTAGTTGAGGCGCAGCTGACTGACCTGTGAAAATCATAACTTGACCCAGGAAGGTCGTAGAGACTTCGTTTTGAGCTTAAAAGAAGCGCAATGGCCATGTTTATATACGACTTGTTAATAAACATATGCCCTTAAATGTTCAGGAACAGAGTTATGGGCGAAAAACTGTTTTTTGGGCACCCGCAAGACATTGTGGAAGCGATTTTTGTATCTCGGCCCAGGAAGGTCGTAAAGACTTCGATTTGGGCTTAAAAGAAGCGCAATGACCATGTTTATTTACGACTTTTTAATAAACATATGCCCTAAAATGCTGAGGAACCGAGTTATGGGCGAAAAACTGATTTTTTGGGCACCCACGAGACATTGTGGAAGCGATTTTTGTATCTCGGCCCAGGAAGGGCGTAGAGACTTCGTTTAGAGTTTAAAAGAAGCGCATTAATGGCCATGTTTATAGTCGACTTGCTAATAAACATATGCCCTAAAATGCTCAGGAACCGAGTTATGGGCGAAAAACTGATTTTTTGGGGCACCCACGAGACATTGTGGAAGCGATTTTTGTATCTCGGCCCAGGAAGGTCGTAGAGACTTCGTTTGGGGCTTAAAAGAAGCGCAATGGCCATGTTTATAGCCGATTTGCAATAAACATATGCCCTAAAATGCTCAGGAACCGAGTTATGGGCGAAAAACTGATTTTTTGGGCACCCATGAGACATTGTGGAAGCGATTTTTGTATCTCGGCTCAGGAAGGTCATAGAGACTTCGTTTAGGGCTTAAAAGAAGCGCAATGACCATGTTTATAGACGACTTGTTCACAAAAATATGCCCTAAAATGCTGAGGAACCGAGTTATGGGCGAAAAACTGTGTTTTAGGCACCTGCAAGGCATTGTGGAAGCAATCTTGGCCCAGGAAGGTCATTGAAGCTTGATTTTGGATTTGTACGATATGTGAATTAATACCCAAACATCAGTTTTTCGCCCATAACTTTGTTCTGAGCATTTGAGGACATATGTTTATAAACATATGTCCTCAAATGCTCCAGAACAAAGTTATGGGCGAAAAACTGATGTTTTGGGCATTATAAGACATGGCCAATGCTATTTCCGCATCTCTGCCCAAGAGGCTTGTATATTTCATTGTAGACCTCAGATTATTAGCAAAAACCTGATGTTTCGTCAACATCGGCCATGACTCATCAGACAATAGACATTGCTGAAGCAATTTTATATCCTAGTTCAGCAAAGCAGTATGGACTAAGTTTTAGGTATTGCCTCACATACGGGTCGTAGAGCTAGGTGTCATCAATGAATCATCAATCATCATCTTTACATTAGCCCTAATAGTCTACACAGTTGCCGTTCTTTTTAAGTTTTAAGCCCTTCTTGGGGCAAAGCTGTGATTAGAAAATTGTGCTTGCCTTAGTAAGGAGCCCCATATCAGTTTATCAAATCTATACAAGTCTGTTTATAAACATGGCTTTTGTATTATTTTGATAAGTTTCAATGACCTTCCTTCGCTGAGCCCAGGAAAATTGCCTCAACTCAGAAGAAAACTAAAATTACATGAATTTGTTCTAGAGCATTTTAGTACATACCTTTGATAACGAGTAGTATATAATACACATGCCCATTGCACGTATTTACAGCCCACAATGAAATCTCTAATCAAGACTCTTGGGCCAAGATACCTAAATCGCTTCAGCAATATCTCACAGGTGCCCAAAAATTCAGTTTTTTGCCCATAACTCGGTTCCTCATCATTCTAGGGCATATGTCTAGGGCGTATATAAACAATGACATTGCGCTTCTTTTAAGCCCAAAGCGAAGTCTCTACGTCTTTCATGGGCTGAGAATTGGGATACAAAAATCGCTTCTACAATGTCTTACATGTGCCCAAAAACAGTTTTTCGCTCATAACTCTGTTCCTGAGCATTTTAGGGCACATTTTTATTAACAAGTTCTATATAAACATGGCCATTGTGCTTCTTTTCAGCCCTAAACGAAGTCTCTACGACCTTGGTGTAGAATTTGTTCCTGAAAAAATTAGGATTTGACTGTACTAAAACCAAGTTTACACATTATAGACTACTTAGCTACTCCAGGCGTCCTAAATAAGTAACCAAACAAGAATTGAAACTCCGGCAACTGCAAAGTCGTCACACAAGGAGTGAATTGATGGAAAGTCAGTAATGAATCCCTTGAAAAGCTGGTAGGAGTGCAGTTGAATTTCGAAAGTACCTTCCAGTTCCATGTCTGTCCCATTCAAACGAGTTACTATTTAGCTGAATGAATGCATTTAACTATCCTAATGAATTTCAACAGGTTTTCTGACATGCATTACCCCACCAAATCGTTTCTTTGTAGCAAGTCAAGATGCTAGCATAATATGAACTAGTTGAACAATGAACATGACCAATGCCTGTAGTCCTGTATGTCTGTATTAAACCTGTTCAGAGCCCAGACGCATTCCAGGATACTATAAAATATTTTTAAAAAACCCTATCGCTGTAATGAGCAACAACGTTGGTAAACGTCTAAAGCTCTAAACGATAAATTTAATCACCATAGAAAGTAAATACTTTAAACTAGCTTAGCTATCTTCGGAGTGAATAAAATGATGTTTTTACACTAAAATCATATGAGCTGGGTAACCCAGCTGGGTTGAGTGTCCAACTCCTCTGATAACTAAAATTTTCATTTTAACAAAATATCATGCCCGAAATTCTAGTAGTAGGGAAGTATAGGGAAGTATAGGGAAGTATAGGGAAGTATAGGGAAGTAGAAGCCATTTAATAATTAACGAAGCACAAGTTCCCAAGACCGAAAAATAGGCAGTTCAACATTCTAATTAGATAATGACCCTAGAATTTTTTTTAGGAAGCTCGGCCATTTAGTTCAGATTTCAAAGAGCGATGCGTTTTTGCTTAGGCCGGTTGAAATGTCCGGTTGAATGAGGGCCAATAAGGTATTTGAATTTCGAAACACTGAAACATCAAAATATGAAATGAATGTGGGCTGTTGCATTAATTCAGACAAAATTTAAAATCCAATGATGTCGAGCATTCTTCTGAGTAAAATATTTTGATCACTTCCTCGGAACCGAATATAGTTGACTGCGAAAATGCAAAATTGACTTTGGAATGGGAAAACGGTTGAGCGTTTCGGTGAGCAGTTTTAAAAACTTAAATTCTTTTGTCTCGACTCTATGAGTCTCGGAGATATCAATCACTAGGGGAGTGATTTTCGATTTTAGGATTTTTCGGCCGGAATTTATAGTTTCAATCTTTATCATTATGCATTAATATCAGCGAAGAGAACGCAATTATTTATAATAAAGAATCCAGTCTATAAACGCGATTTGTTCATGACATGGATGAACATCAACTTTAACCACATGATTAAATTTATGATTACACACGCAAATGAATTAACATTGTTACCAAAGCTTTTTTACGGCACCGCTATTATAGAATTTAATATTGCTACAAAATATTCATTTAACCATTCCAGCGAAGCGAACACCGACAAAATGTTATGCTTTCGGTCCATCCAAGAGTTTGGCTCATGATTAAATAGTGCGTTTCCACCTGAGTTAATGCATTAATTGTCAATTAACAATTGCAGTCAACTAACAATTCGGCCTTCGGCCTCATTTTTAATTGCACTGATTAATGCATACACAGCGGACGATAAGCCCTTTAATTATTCTTGGCAAGAGAAACCTACGGATAGTGCTGAGAACATTCCACAAAGTGGAATGATGTCTACTGTTCCACAAAGAAGGGAGGTCCATGGCACTGCCCTGGCGTCACCGCGGCACTGTGGTGCCGCACTGCCGCCTCTCGTGGCGTCGCTGATCCATGTTTTGATCCATCCCCGAAATATCTGTTAAGTTATCATTTTGACCTTCGATGAACTTGAGATGAATTCGTTGAACTCCGTTGAACTGCGTTGAACTCCGTTGAACTGCGTTGAACTGCGTTGAACTGGAGTCCGCGAGATGAACTTCCTAGTTCATATGAATTCAAAGGCGAACTGGAATGCATATGAGTTCATATGAGTTCATATGCATCTCAGTTCACTAAATTTTGTGAACTAGTTCATCCGGTGTTTAATGAATTCATATGAGTTCATATGAAGTTCATATGAACTTGGTGGAGTTCATATGAAGTTCATGAATTCATGAAGTTCATATGGAAGTTCATTCATATAAAGAATTTATTGAACTGGTAAACGCATTCAAATGAACTCATATGAATTCATATGAATTCATATGAAGTGCGCGGCGACTTCATATGAACTGCAGTTCACCCAGTATATAGCCACCCAAAGTGTCTCATTACTTCATTAGAAACATTAAGCCCTCAACTAAGATCTCAGTATCGTTTTAACGAATGACATGCTGTAATGTCTGGACAGACAATTTTAAGTAAACATAGACGAACAAGACACCTCATTAAACCGGGCTTTTTTATACAATCACCGGCTATCAAGGTGTACAGCAATTAGCGAAAATGTTAAATGACCACGTACAAGCACTGGTTTATCTTCAAGGGATATTGAAATGCGTGAAAATTAAAACCGTGAAATTAGTCTGATTTTAAAGAATCGCGAAAAATAGCACCCGCGAAAATATGTGGCTTTACAGTATTTAGTGTCTAATCCAGTAGGGATGTGGTTAATGGGTTACTAACTGTGTTTACTATTTTACGTTGTACGTAAAAACTTAAACTAACGGATGAAACATAATATGAACAATTTATGTTTGCCATTATTTCCGCTGACTTTGTGACTATCAAAGCACAAATGAAACCGCCCGAATTTAGTCAATTAACGTTGCCAGTGTAACCATGTATCAATCCAACTTCCCAAGCCCGCATAAGTGTGCTTGTCTGACGTTGACAGACCCTCTCGAAAATCAGCGTCGCGCTTCAGCGGGTCATACATCGTACGACAAAAGTGTGCATACGCGTCGTAGGATGTTACCCTACCCTCGCGCGCGCAGCGCAACGTTCCACATTTGGACGTCACTTTGCGCCTTCAGAAGAAAGGGACGGACATCGCCCGTCAAGCATACGCGCGGGCACTTCCCTGAGGAACGGAAGCGCCACGCAACGCAAACACAAAACAGGGATTTATGTGTTTAACCAGATCCAGCTAGTTTTGCGCGCGCGCGCGCCTTGCTCGTTTCGAGACGACGTGACGCCCCCTGGTTGGGGGGAACTAGCGCCTTATTCTTTGCCACATGATATGTTTCCCTGTTTGTTCGCGCGCGCGCCTTTTCTCCGAACACGCGCGCTTGCGCGCGCAAAATAGGTCCTACAACGTAGGACAACCTATTCTGTGCGTTTTTCCTTCTTTAGCTGTACTCTGTAGGCCGCGCGCTTGTCAAATGCTATGCGCGTGCGCCGGCCCTGTTCGTTCGTGCGCGCGCCTTTTCTTCGAAAAGTCACAACACGCGCGAATAGGTCCTTCAACGTAAGACAACCGCGCGCGCGCCGCGTAGGCACCTGGTTAGGCGAACACTCTGTGCGCTTCCTACATCATCTTCGATACAATAACAATAGCAAAATATCATTCAACATCAAGCTAAAAATAAAATCATTTGATTTGAATTTAACAGCAAATACCGAAAATTACGTTCAAATACAATCTCATTCTCATTGCCTAATGTGTAATGTAATTATTGTAAGGTTGTGGTAAGGAAGGATCAGGGTTCAGGTAAGCTATCAAACTGAAATACCGAACAAATTAAGCTTTTAGCTGCAGCTGCGCTATAACCAATATTCATAACTAGTACTACGTGTGCACATGGATCGATCGTCCTGTGTCCCCTACCCTCGCTCGCGACACGCAACGTTCCACTTCCACATGCACATTTGGAGTTGCAAGTTGGATGTCTCCTTTGTACAATCCCATGCCACAGGAAATAGACTTGCAACGCCCGTCGAATTCGAAATTGATCGTTAAACTGTAAGTGTAATATTTATTGTAACGCGTGAATTCCAACAGAAATTCAAAGTCTACGAAAATTAAAAAGGTACGGCACGGTAAAAAAAGGTCGGTCTCCCATGTAAACAGAAGCCTTCATTAACTATGACGTCACTCAGAAAAATATAATTAAGCGCATCTAGCGCTTTAAGCATTAAGGTTAGGGTTCTGGTTAGGGTCAGGATTTGTTAGGTTTAGGGTAAGGATTAAGGTTAGGGTTTTGGTTAGGGCAATGGTTAGGTTTAGGATACAGAAAAATTGACGTTTAGATCTGTGACGTCACTCAGAGCCGTTTATATGGGAGAAATACCTAGAAAAGGTCATTTGCCAGTTGCCCGATGTAGTAGCACCCTATAAGATTTAGTTGACCGAGACACCCTCTAAATCAAAGCGACCCGGGGGTTCCCCACTTCCCCCTAAGAGTAAGCGCACCCTATCTGCAGCCCTTCAAATTCAATCAGTGTGCACTGTGCACCCTAAACGAACCTTTGAATTTGATAACCTTTTTTGCGCCCAAATTCATCCTGAAAGTGAAAAAATGCCCATCTTGACCTATGAATCAGCATTTCATTTTCTCATATATGCACCCAAAACGCACCCTATCTTAACCCTATTAACTAAATCAAAATGCCCATCTGGCCATCTTTGAACCATTGTCCATTACCAGCGTCATAATGCATAAGCCCAAATTGCATCCCATATGCAATTGCAATTTCACCCTCACCCTCAACTTCAAGTAACAGGGTGCAGATACTGATACTTGATAGAGTGCGCTTAGGCTTACCCTTAGGGTGCATTTACTTTTAGGGGACACGCCCGGGTCACTTGCTGCATTTCCATATGGCGACTGATCATTCAGTCTCGGTAAAATGTGCGTCTTTAAGTTTATGATTTATCCATCCTTTTATCGATCAATGCATGTGCACACATCATTATCACTATGGGTATTGGGTAAGATTAAGATAAAGAAGGTTAAATCATGATTAATTATGATTGATAAAAATTAAGTCTCACATACTTTTACTATTAAATATTAAAGCAATCTCTATATCAAACCTAATCATAATGTAATTGTACATCACTTTATTTCTGTCTTATGGAGTTAAACTTTAAAGCACGTTAATCGATGCTTAAAATTAGATAATATGATCTAAACTAACTTAAACGTTAAGTTAAATTCACGTATTATAACACATAATATACGTATTACGTAGACTAAAAATGGGAAAGCAAAATCAAAACACACGATACTTAAGATCAAGAATATCAATAAGCTGAAATCTAAAAAATATTAAATATTGAATTTCAATTATTAAATGTAAGAAAGAAGAAAATATCAGAAAACTTCCAACCGATGGCGATAACTCAATTTCAAGGTTTCCGTTTCGGTTTAGTCTCCTTTTCTCAACAGACAATGTGGAAATTTCTTTTCATCACGTTCTCCGCACATTCCGTTGATTCCCGCCTCACTGGAGTTGCCTAATGTGGAACTTGGCATTGATCCAGGGCTGCCCCAGCTGGAGGATCTGTACGTTGTCGGGTATGTGATGGGTCACGTTGCTGACGCTCGCCACCAGCCGCAGCCCCAACACGTCCGCCTCCGGGAGGTCCTGCGCGGCGCCCTGCCGCCGCAGCTTCCTCACCACACTGTTAATTACGTCACGTGAGGTGGTAGTGGGTGTGATGTGCAGCTTGATGCACGGCGCTGTCACCGCCACTTCCGGGGAGGAGTAAATCCGGACTATTCCCGACTGTTTCTGGGAGTGTCCGGCGTCTGTGGACGCCAGAGTGTCTGTGACTGAGGAGGCGGGGGAGGAGGGCGTGTATTGGAGCAACTCCGAGATGGAACGCAGACAGGTGTCAGCGTCCTTCATGCACTGGTTCAGGACTGTGGAGAAGTGGCAATACTCCGACCAAATGCAGCAGGACTCCTCGTGGAAAGTCTTCATTTTCTCCTGACTTATCTTGAGTTGCTCCAACTGCTCGGAAACGAGACTCTGCCGGATGAGCTGCGTGATAATCGCGTGACACGTGTTGATGTGTGACGTCACGTGGAGGATTGATGACGTCAGCTCGGGGGCACAGGTCCTGTTGACGAGGATCTCGTAGTTCTGTAGGGGGATGGAAATGGTTCCCTCAATATCAGTATCGTTACCGAGCGGTGCCACCACTTGGGGCGGAACAATGAGGATCACCGCGGCCCCGCCCATCTCTATAATAGTTTTAGTGTAGATGGAGTAGTCGTCAATGTGAGACTCTGTGTCGTGTATCCGTGAGAGCAGCGCGCAGGCCGCTGCTGACACTTGTTTGCAAAGCAGAGCGTTGCTAGGCGACCGCGCGCTGGAGACGCCTCGCAGACAACGCCACTCGTCCTGGGTCACGTGACTCACGTCCCTCACGTACTCGAGCGGGGGGAGGAGGGGCGAGCTCTTGTCCACTACGATCTCCAGCTCCTCCCCCTTCATCTTGAAGAGGAGCAGCCCAATGAAAAGACCTGCAGTGGGCACCTCGTCGAATGTCCTGAACAAGGTCTGCAGCTCCGGAGCGTTCAGGTGGGCGATGTCGAAGGCGTCCCGAGCCTGGACTAAGCCGGCAGTCACTGTGGACAGAGGACGGAAGTGGACGCCACCAAAGGGAGGAGTGGTGGGGAGGATGGACTTCACGATGAGAATGAGGAGCTGCCCGTCCTTCTTAACCAGACGGTAATACGGGATCCCAAGGTCCACGCAGTTTAGGTAGTCCTGGTGATATAGGAGCAGATTAGCCACTCAATCAATAGTTTACATGTCAGCAGGATTTCCAAGAGAAACTGCTTTTTTGAGCATTGGTTTAAACGTAAGTTTTACTAAGAAATTCCTGTAGTCGGAACTGCTACCAGTACCATTATCTCTCATTGAAATTCAAAGAGTGTTTGAAGTAGACAATTTTTTTTTAATTCCTATTAAATCAGGGCGCTGGCAAGCGCCCGCAGCCACGGAAAAAAAACCCGAGGGCATCTGCCCGAAGGGCAGATGCCCTCGGCCCGAGGGGCCGAGGGCATCCGAGAGTCTGCATCCCCGGCCCGAAGGGCCGGGGATGCTGGCCGAGAGCATCTGCCCGAAGGGCAGATGCCCTCGGCCCGAAGGGCCGAGGGCAGCCGAACAGGCCAGCAGTCCCGTCCCGAAGGGCCGGGACTGCTGGCCAGACACTCCAAACAAGCCGGTAGTACCAGCATGAAGTGCTAAGAGTGGTAGCGGAACCGTTTTTCAAGTATTGAAAAATACGTTTGCCAGCGCCTATTATATAAAAATACAGTAAATCGCGAAAATCGCGATTTTCGAGTCGCGTTTTTAACATGTTAATTTAATCTGTTGGTCATGAAAATTTGTACAGGCGTAGTCCATAACAAGAATAACAAACCCTGAAAATTTCATGAAAATCGACCGCGTAGTTTTCTCGCAATAAATTACCAAAAAAACGCTATTTTATCAAAAATTAGAACATGGACTACGACCCGACCCGACCCGACTCGATGATAAAAATAGTGTTTGAGTGTTCTCGAGAACCATAAAAGATAGAATCATAATCTAAACGGCATATGAAACTTAAGAATAGTGTGCGTGCATTAGGCCATATGAAATTTTAAAATGACAAGTCCTTATTTGGTTAATTGGCCAATTAAAGTAATTATCGCGTATAACTCCAAAAGTAAAAATGATAGCGACTTAATTCTAACAGCATCATTAACTTAAGCCAAAATCACGATTTGTAAGTTTGATTTAAGTACCGGTTGCCAACCGCTTAATTAGTTAATTGTCCAATTAAAGTAATTATCGCTTATAACTCAAGAAGTAAAAATGATAGCGACTTAATACCAACGGCATCAGTAACTAAAAACAAAATTACGAGATGCACGTTTAATTTAAGTAACTGTTGCCAACCGCTTAATTAGTTAATTGACCAATTAAAGTAATTATCGCTTATAACTCAAGAAGTAAAAATGATATCGACTTAATTCCAACGGCATCAGTAATTAAAAACAAAATTACGAGATGCACGTTTAATTTAAGTACCAGCTGCCCGCCGCCTAATTATTTAATTGGCCAATTAAGGTAATTATCGCCTACAACTCAAAAAGTAAGAATGATAGCGACTTAATTTCTACGGCATCAGAAACTTACGTCGAAATTACGATTTATTCGTTTAATCTAAGTACCGGTTGCCCGCTGCTTAATTAGTTAATTGGCCAATTAAAGTAATTATCGCCTATAACTCAAAAAGTAACAATGATAGCGACTTAATTTCTACGGCACGAGTAACTTACGTTGAAATTACGATTTATTCGTTTAATTTAAGTACCGGGTGCCTGCCGCTTAATTAGTTAATTGGCCAATTAAAGTAATTATCGCATATAACTTGAAAGTTCTTGGCAGTAGCAATTATCACAATTTGAACTGATTGTCGTAAGTTTCATGCCAAAAAAGAGTGATATGGATAGCCAAAAACAATTGAAAATTGTTTGGGTTACGCAACCACTCAGTACCTAAAATTATACGATTAAAACTATTGATATGAGTTTAAATCGCAGCCTGTCCGTGGCGGTGTGCTTTGGTTACTAAGAAATATCTTGGTCACGCATATGATGTGAGCTTATTGCACAGTACACCCGTAAAAACGTTCTACTTCATTCTTGTCGAATATCTTCACAATCGCGATGTTGTCTCAACCATGATAAGTGTGACTTCGTGTTTCCTAACGGCATTATTAAAGTAGTGGACTCATTTTTTACATTGCAATCGCCCTCAAAGTCGCTAAAAGATGACGATTTCAATCATCAAATAGGGATGAACGTACGATTAATTTCAGCATGGGTCCAAGCCTTTTCACGTGAAAACACACTTCAAAGAATGCTAGAAATTATAGGTACTTTCTTTTACGCGTCCACTCACGCTTAATTAGTTAACTGAAGGAGATTCAAACGGCAGTGAGTTGATGAATGTTAAGTTCTGCTTAATTCTTAGTAACCAAAGCACACCCGCCACGGACAGGCTGCGATTTAAACTCATATCAATAGTTTTAATCGTATAATTTTAGGTACTGGAGTGGCTGCGTAACCCAAACAATTTTCAATTGTTTTTGGCTATCCATAGAATTTTATTAAATTCAATGTTATTTAATTAAATTTAATGTTATTTAATTTAATTAATGTTAATGTTTTTTAGTTAAATGTTATTAAATCTAATGTTATTGAATTTAATGTAATTGAATTTGATGTGATCAAATTTACTGCCATCAAATTTAATGTCATTAAATTTAATGTAATTAAATCTAATTTTATTGTTGACTATCATGGGGATCCCGATATTTTATAATTGAGATACTTAACCGCCGACACTTTTACCACAAGTCACCGTTCCTATAATTTAATCTTAAAGTCTTGAAGATTAAAATCTTTAAGATTGAATTATACGAACATTGACTTGTGGTAAAAGTTTCCGCGGTATAGTATCTCAATTATAACATATCCGGATCCCTATTTAATTCTGTCCCACGATAGTTAATTGATTTTGCTTCTCTTAAATTGGCTCGAAGCACTTTATTGAAATTTTATATAACTAAATGGATAGCCAAAAACAATTGAAAATTGTTTGGGTTACGCAGCCACTCCAGTACCTAAAATTATACGATTAAAACTATTGATATGAGTTTAAATCGCAGCCTGTCCGTGGCGGTGTGCTTTGGTTACTAAGAATTAAGCAGAACTTAACATTCATCAACTCACTGCCGTTTGAATCTCCTTCAGTTAACTAATTAAGCGTGAGTGGACGCGTAAAGAAAGTACCTATAATTTCTAGCATTCTTTGAAGTGTGTTTTCACGTGAAAAGGCTTGAGCCCATGCTGAAATTAATCGTACGTTCATCCCTACTTGATGATTGAAATCGTCATCTTTAGCGACTTTTGAGGGCAATTGCAATGTAAAAAATGAGTCCACTACTTTAATAATGCCGTTAGGAAACACGAAGTCACACTTATCATGGTTGGAGTGACAACATCGCGATTGTGAAGATATTCGACAAGAATGAAGTAGAACGTTTTTACGGGTGTACTGTGTAATAAGCTCACATCATAGGCGTGACCAAGATATTTCTTAGTAACCAAAGCACACCGCCACGGACAGGCTGCGATTTAAACTCATATCAATAGTTTTAATCGTATAATTTTAGGTACTGAGTGGCTGCGTAACCCAAACAATTTTCAATTGTTTTTGGCTATCCATATCACTCTTTTTTGGCATAAAACTTACGACAATCAGTTCAAATTGTGATAATTGCTACTGCCAAGAACTTTCATGCACTAAACGTGAGAATTACGTCGCTATCATTTTGACTTTTTGAGTTATAGGCGATAATTACATTAATTGGTCAATTAACTAATTAAGGGGTTGGCAACCGATACTTCGACTAAACGAATTATTCGTAGTTTTGGCTTAAATTGATGATGCCGTTGAAATTGAGACGCTAACATTTTTACTTTTTGAGTTATAGTTAATTAAGCGGCGGGCAACCGGTACTTAGATTAAACGAATAAATCGTAATTTCGACGTAAGTTACTCGTGCCGTAGAAATTAAGTCGCTATCATTCTTACTTTTTGAGTTATAGGCGATAATTACTTTAATTGGCCAATTTACTAATTAAGCGGCGGGCAACCGGAACTTAGATTAAAAGAATAGATCGTAATTTCGACGTAAGTTACTGATGCCGTAGAAATTAAGTCGCTATCATTCTTACTTTTTCAGTTATAGGCGATAATTACTTTAATTGGCCAATTAACTAATTAAGCGGCGCGCAACTGGGACTTAAATTAAACGAATAAATCGTAATTTCGACGTAATTTAATGATGTCGTTGGAATTCAGACGCTATCATTCTTACTTTGTGAGTTATAGGCGATAATTACCTTAATTGGCCGATTAATTAATTAAGCGGTTAGCAACCGGTACTTAAATTAAACGAATAAATCGTAATTTCGACGTAAGTTAATGATGTCGTTGGAATTCAGACGCTATCATTTCTACTTTTTGAGTTATACGCGATAATTACTTTAATTGGCCAATTAACCAATTAAGGAATTATCATTTTAAAATTTAATATGGCCTAGTGCACGCACACTATTCTGAAGTTTCATATGCCGTTTAGATTATAATTCTATCTTTTATAGTTCTCGAGAACACTCAAACACAATTTTTATCATCGAGTCGGGTCGGGTCGTAGTCCATGTTCTAATTTTTGATAAAATAGCGTTTTTTTGATAATTTATTGTGAGAAAACGACGTTGTCGACTTTCATGAAATTTACAGGGTTTGTTATTCATGTCATGGACTATGTCTGTGCAAATTTTCGTGACTAACGGATCAAATTAACAGGTTGAAAGCGTGACTCGAAAATCGCGATTTTCGCGATTTACTGTATTTTTATATAATAGGCGCTGGCAAACGTATTTTTCAATACTTGAAAAACGGTTCCGCTACCACTTTTAGCACTTCATGCTGGTACTGCTGGCTTGTTAGGGCCAGAAGTCCCCGGCCCTTCGGGCCGGGACTGCTGGCCTATTGCCTCGGCCCTTCGGGCCGAGGGAGCCCGCCTCGGGCAGATGCCCTCGGGTTTTTTTCCGTGGCTGCGGGCGCTTGCCAGCGCCCTGATAGGTCATAAAAATATAAATCTGATACTAGTTGCATTTGAAATTTAAATACCAGATATTATAAATTATAATGATCAGAATCATCTCAAAACACTTCCCAGCATAAAAACTGTTAGCTTCCTTACATCCAACCAGTCGAATTCAACGTGTTGCTAATGTTAACGTTATACTGTTAAGTGGAGTACACACGTTCTAATTTTGCAAGGAAGTTATTTAAGAGAAAGCTTGAAGTGAAAACCTATTCACCAATTTCAGTATAAATCAACTGACTGGTGTAAATTGTAATAGAAAGATATTAACTTCGATTTTTTCATCTCCATGCATAACAACAACTTTAAACCCCATGACATTAAAATTCCACCTGTTTCAACTCTACATTTTCCCATCTGAAGGTGAAATACAAATGGGAGTATCTATAATAGCCCCACTATACCATTGTATTACCATAAGTTCCCACAAGCCTCATTCCCATTATGTTCCCACAAGTTCCCACCTGAAGGTAGACTACGTGGGCGGGGGGGGTTTTTCCCAAGTAGACTACACTGTGTTAGAGTATCTTATAGTTCACTCCCACTGTGTTCCCGCAAGTCCCACTCCCACTGTGTTCCCACAAGTTCCCACTCCCACTGTTCCCACAAGTTCCCACTTTAGGTTCCCACCTGAAGGTAGACTACAGATGAGAGTATCTTGTATCGGAGTCCTATTCCCCCCACTCCCTCATGAGGTGTCAGTTCGTCTCTAAGGTCTCTGGTTGCTGGCCACCCTGCTAACGCGTGCTTGAAGAGCCACAACAACTCATTCTCAGCCGAGGGAGCCGTCACAAGGTCCTCCACCTGTGGGAGAATCATGGTTTAGTGGGCAAGTTGGAAACATTAAATGACACGAGAATCAGAAAGACAGAAGTTTTCGAAATCCATGAGATTTTCGTCAGCAGCTGAGGGCGAAGGACGGAAAGATGGTCAAAATGAGTGGTGTCAGAGGAGTGAGGAGAGGAGGCGTCTTTAGTCATTTCCTTGGGAGTTCAGGGATATGACTTCTGTTATAAACAGAAGTACATACACTTACAGAAGTAGATACACAGATAAGTCCAGATACACAAATAAGTTCAGAGATTGACCGGACTGGAAACTATTAGTATTAGTATTTGATTGTTGAAGTGAAATGAACTATTTCTTTCACTGGGAATTAAGGTCGGGACTGCGAATGACAGAGAATCGAACAGAGGCTCTGCCCATATTTGTGGCAATATTTAGGTACCATGGATTCCAACGTGAATGTAAAATGATCCGTATAAGATCATATTACCATTATTGGACAATTTATTAGGACACCAGAGTTTACGATAAATCGCCGAAATTCTCATTCCGTAAATATGCCTTGTAAGGATTTGGAGGTACTAAACAACATAACTATTCTAACATTCGAACAGGCATTAACTTCATTTCATAATCTTAGATTATTTCAATGAATTACTATAGTAATACTACAGTAATTCATGTGGTTAAGTTATTGAAATAATCTAAGATTATCAAATGAAGTTAATACCTGTTCTAACTTTAGAATAGTTATGGTGTTTAGATCCCCAAATCCTAAAAGGAATATTACGAGGTGAGAATCTTGGCGATTTAGTATAGTATCTACAACATATAACTTCAAGTTAACGATATACCTATGCCAATGGAATATGCTCTACGTTGGTTACTCAAGTTTATTAATATTTAACGTAAATTCTTAAATTAGATTGATTCCACACCCGATTTTCAATCAGCGTCGTCAACCCCATTTAAGATATTCTCTCGTAACTCAGGTATCTATCAAAGTAAATTTGCTGATTTATAAGTGTGTTCTAGTACAATTCAACTAGCGTCGAAGTGTCTTCGATTAGGAGGTTAACATTCAAAAGTCAGAGCTGGGACGTTGCCAACTGCCATATTTCAGTGAAACCAACGGGCAAGTTTAATAATTTTGGAAATAGAGCATTTAAATCTTGTCGGAACTTACTCAGTTTAACAGGCCAAAATTGAGCATTCATTATTAATTCATTATTAATTATTCAGTTGACAGCAGCTCGACAGGACTTAAATGTTTTCCAGGATAATGAGACTATCCGGTGGAGAGGGGGAATGGAATTCGGATTTTAATTATCAGTCAAATTCGTAGCTACATTTAGCTAACCTCTACAGCTGGGATCTTGTCGAATTCACTGAGCAGAATCCTGCCGTTATCTGTGTAGTGGAGAACCCCAAGATAAAGCGCCCTGAGAATAGACAGAGTCAAAGTACCCTACTAACCAAGATACAGCGCCCTGAAAATAGACAGAGTCAAAATACCCAACTAACCATGTTACAGCGCCCTGAAATAGACAGTGCCAAAATCATCAACTTGCTAGAATAAAACGCCCTAGAGACAAAATACCCAATCACTGCAGAACTCCGTTTCTATTATATCAATACTTATGATTATTATCAAGTACAGTCTATTCAATGACAATTGTCATTCATGATAACCATGATAGAGATTGCTCTTGTTACCCTGGAGTTTACACTGAGACTAAAGGTCTCTTACAAAATGTTGCTCAAAGTTATGCTCCATCATACAGAAACAATAGGCGCGTCGACCTAACCCTAACCCTAAGTCCTAACTAGAAACCAATAACCATCGCCTATTGAAAGGTTTAGTAACGAGTAAAAATTACTAAACGTCATATTACACACGAGGGCCGAAGGCCCGAGTGTGTAATATGGCATTGAAAAACCGAGGCCGAAGGCCGAGGTTTTATATCTGAGTTAGTAATTTTGCGAGTTATTAAACTGAATTATGTTTTACTCAGAAAAATGGCAATATTTTCAAACACAAGGAAATGTTTTAAATTAAGATTTGAAGGTACAGTTTGCTCAACTGTGCGAAATAAATTACGCACTGTTCTACTCACTGTAAATTATTATGACCTACAGTGCGTAATAAATCCGGATTTCGGAACTACAGTGCGTAATAATTTATTGCGCACGGTACCCTGGTGCCTATAGGGTTTTTGAATACATAGCATAAACACGCCTTGGAGGTGCATAATTCTCCTGTACGACCTGAGAACAGTAGCGTTTTGGTGCAGTTGTCGGTAGGCCCTGAGAATATGTAACAGAACATTATTAGAACTTGAAAATTCGACAAGAGGGCCTTGACAATGGTGTCATGACCTTTGTATCATGGTGTAACGTGTAGTGGGAGGAATAGTGCGACTTAAGTATAGTGGGCTTAAGAATCCCCATATTTTCGTTCCCTAAGAGGCTGTAATCAAATATAAATGATTTTTGACAAGTGACATTTTACTTTCCTATAAAATTCAGACCTCCAAAACCGTTGGATGGTTGTCGTGGTAACCCCCTGCTAAATTGGGTGTGGTCAGCCGATTTTGTCACAGCCATTTTTTTCAGTTCGAACCAACGTAACTTAACCTCACGCAGTCCGAAACAACCTTATTCTAACTTGGAATTAACAAAATTTACGTCTTTCTTAATTTGTACAAATCATTGACGTAAACTCATGTGCTGAAATTCCCTCTCAGCTGACGACAATAGTAGCACGATATTAATAAGTAATATCAGTTATATCGTTGAGTACTAAATGGCAGTTTCTAAATGCTTAAATGCTTAAATGCTTAAATGTTTGGAAGGAACATGGAACAATTCAGGGATGACAACTTGCCCCACTTCGATTAATGAAACATGCAGCAATTTCATGACACCAATTTAACAAGAATTTAGAGCTTTTAAAGCTAAGTTTCGTAACCTCGTAACGACATTATCGGCAAACGCTTATTTAACGCGTATTTTAACCAGAGGAGAGTATAACTATCAATAATTCTCAACAGGTCCTGCTGAGAATTATTGTCCCACACATAAATGATTCTCACACATAAAGAAGTAAATATTTCTCGTATCATATGTACCTGTTGAGAGTCTTCACGAATTTGGGTGCAGTGAAGATGCGACTCAGACTCCTGTTGCGGTTCTTATACTTGGAGGGGGTCTGGGAGAGGAGTGTGGGGAAGAGGAAGGTGAATTGCATGCGGAGGTCGGAGAGGATGTTAGAGCACCGACTCATGTGGGAAAGCGTGTCAGGAGGAGGGTGGGAATCTGACCAGTGGGAGAGAATACACCTGGAAAAACACGGCATCAGTAACGCAGGAAGTCAGGCGAGTGTGTGCAATGAGGGTTTATGTCAAGGTTGGCAGTTGCATTTGGTGGATTGAGGGCAAGTGCAGAAAAGAAGTGAATTACTGTGGAGAGTGGTGGTAGGAAGAATTAAATTCAATGTCAGTCTTTGACAACCCATTCTGAAGAGGAAACACTACTTCAATGAGCTCAACAGCATACTGAGTGGCCTCCTTTACCTGATCGTTTGAGAGGGTGTACCGAATCCTTTCACATTACCAGCCTGAACCTTGAAGTAGTAAGCAACTCCCTGAGGAAAAACATCATAAAAATCCAATACAAAAAAATCTAACATGGCCTTCCCAAAAAATCTAACAAAACCTCCATAAAAATCCGATGAACACAAATCCAACATAAATGTTATAAATCTTAGTCAACTTAGATTCGCAGAGCTTTCAAAGCAGATATTCAACGAACTTGCTTGATATGTGTAATTTATATTGATGGTGTATACTTACCTTGTTGAGCCCCGATATCAGGTGGGAGAGGTAATTAGCAGCCGATACTATCTCGGTGTGAACGTCACTCATCAGATTAGGACAGGTGCTCCACTGTACTGCAAGATACGAAACATATTATGCTTTTTACGTTATGAAAACGTCAATCTTACATATAAATACGTCATACATACGTACATTATACATACATACTTATATACATACATACATACATACATACATACATACATACATACATACATACATACATACATACATACATACATAAATACATACATACATACAAATACATACATACATACATACATACATACATACATACATACATACATAGTACATACATACATACATACATACATACATACATACATACATACATACATACATACATACATACATACATACATACATACATACATACATACATACATACATACATACATACATACATACATACATACATACATACATATCACATACATACTATTTCTACAACATTTTGCAGACGTCAGACCTTACAGACAGTAACTTTAATCTGACTCTATACGTCACAATTTTAATCAAATCCCGTCCTGGGATTTTATGAAAAATATCCCAAAATAGCTAAATAGATTGAGCAAGGATAAACTGTTAAACCATTGCGAGGATTTTAGAAGTTCCAGAATCTGTGACGCGAAATATGGCACAAATTCCGGCTCACCTGCCAATAAACAAATTACCCTTGTGCGGCAGAAGTCAAAAGTTCAATCAAGTTTCGATTGATCCGGTGTCATCCTCAAAATTTTGAACCAGAATATTAGATTTGGCATTTCAGAAGTTTACGAGCGAAAGTTCCTGAGTAAGAGGGACATCTTTTCCATCGAATCACTAAGTTAAACCTACTATGAAAAAGCTTGGAACAAATTCTATAAATAGATCCTGGTTTCCCCAACTACTATTGTATTTCACATGGTCTCTCTTTGGAAACATTACAGTCCAAGACCCAGGAATGGTTCTGCTTTGGTAACGCGCATAACCAGCAGGAATATACTGTTTTTTTTTATTATTGAATTTTCATTCCCCTAGAATGCCTCTTCCCAGTAGACAATTGAAATTCAACAAATTACTAATTGAAAGAAAATATTAATGTAATGCAGCTATAAACAAATAAACCACGGAAAAAAACAAATCTGTTTAATTTCATTTAAATAATATCAGGAATCAGCAATTCAACAAACAGCAACAATATCGTACAGAAAAATTCCTTTTCACATAAATAATAAAATCAAAGCTATTAACGTGTATTTTACGTGAAATAAATGCCTCACAAACAATAATTTAATAAATTGATAGTTTAAAATTCATGATCACTTTTCTTTTTATCCCCCTTATAATTCCATGAGATGGGAGGTAGAATTCATTTAGATGGCTAAGAGCGAGGGTCATGCAGGCAATTCCAAATGCTCTGCAAATGTTGGCAGGGTCAAGGACTTGAAAATAAATGTGAATTGCAACAGCACCAAGAAAAATTCTATCGTCAAAATAACCTTTTCTGTACCAATCATAGTCCCACATGGATGAACCATCAAGAACGAAGGACATGTATAAATTATATGTGGTTCAGAAAATTTATTTATTGACGTTAGCAAACTGATGACATAAAACCACTGAAAAATTTTAACATAGCCGACACAAGATACTCGTCTTGTTGGAGACATTCCACAGCCATATTACACAGTTACTCTCACTGTTCCTAACACTATGACATGACATTGTCATCATGTAAAGATGTAACCACAGTGTAAGCACTAGTAGTCCCCAGAGGAACCCCCTGGTGGTACTGTCGTCGGAGCGCAAAGCCGCCGGATGCCGATCTCTGAGCCGCCAACGCCCTCCCAGCCACCTGCATCACCTCCATTCCCTTCACCTGCAGACTAGGCTGCGGCTTGGGGAAGGAGGGGGTGAAGGGGTGGGACTGGCACCTCAACACCCGCATCATGTAGTCCCTGAGGTTCCTAATCCTGAAGATGTAGACCATGGGGTTGACGGTGCTGTTAAGGGGGATGGTGTAGATGGTGATCCAGATGTAAGTCTCCGTAGCGAATCTCCGTGGCAGGATGTAGTCCCGGAGGGCTAGCGAGTACTCACTGAACATCTCAGCCACGTCTATGACCATGAGGAAGCAGTAGGGCAGGTTAAAGATGATGTACACTGCTGTCAGGATCACGATGGTCAGCGTGGCCGAGCTCTTGATCTTGTGGCTAATGTCCAGGGTTCGTTTCTTGTTGATTATGAAGACTGAGTCAGCTTTGGTGTCCGTCCCCTGCTGGGTGAAGCAGCTCAGGGATTTCTTCTTCTCCTTGAGGTGGTAGACAGAGAAGAGACAGCTGATGACTATGGGGAAGAGCGGGAATATGAACTGCACTGCGATGAGAACTGTCATCAGGGCCTTGTACTCCGTGCTCCTGTAATCGAATATGTGGTTGACGAACCACCCGCAACTGCCTGCCTCCGGCACGAACAAGTAGGAGGCGCCGTACCACCAGGGGAGAGTCTGTTGGATGAGCAGAATGACGAGGTAGGAGGCAATGGGCCAGGCGATGTGCTTGAAGTAGAGTCGCAGGAAGGGCAGGAACATGGTGAGGGTCCGCAGGATGCTCATGAGGCCGATGCTGAAGACGGAGAGCCGGCTGACCACCTGGTAGGAGTAGCCCCAGGCAGAGCACAGGAAGGGGTAGGAGAAGAAGTGGGGCTGCCCCTCCGACAGATCGGAGACAGCTGAGGGGAGGAAGAGGGTGCAGATGACCAGGTCCACTCCGTTCATGAAGATGTAGAGCAGGGACACGTAGGTAGGTTTGTCTTGGTACTTCCTGATGAAGTAGGTGAGCGACAGGAAGTTGGCAGGGACGCCCAGGCAGAAGCACAGAGTGGACGCCACTCCGAAGGGCCATAGAGTGGGGAGGGGCGCCTCGCGGATAGTGCTGGCAGCGGTGGTGAACATCTCACTAAGCAGGGGGAGGGGTGGGGTTAGAGGGGTGTGTAAAAAGACAATTTAATACAACTGCAGGGCGCCATTGATAAAAGTTAAAATGTACGTGCTATCATAGTATCATGTAAATGGTGGCAAGAAAGAAAAGGGATAACATCCACACGCAGCTGCTGGTATCAATCTCATTCAATATTCAAGGAGTTTTAAGAGAGTTAGAAAGCTCTGAAGTTGCGAAATTAGGGATATCACCCACAGGCCGCATATAGGCTTCATATTCTCTTTCGAGCACAAAACGCTTGTAGGATATATTATTCTAGGAGTATTTCAATCAGAGACCGTTTGATTAATCATCCGACGCCTGCTGGAGAGACGACGAAGTGAATTGATGCATGCTATTACCACTGGCCATGCCCGGAGAAAAGTCTAATAAAAGAATAAAATGACTTGTAGCTGAAACTATACCCCGGCCTTAGGCTGCCTCTATTGCAGATCATAACGAATTGTATCGGTATGATATATGTAAAAATTAACAATCTCTCTGTTCGTATCAATTCGGAAACGACCGGTTAACCGAACCGAAACACCGGTTAATCGAATCGGCGTTTTGAGCGAACCGAAACCGAAACCGTAACAAGGTTTATTGAGAAATGGTAACCGGTCGTTCGGTAGTAACAATAGCAATTTGGTAGTATAAGTAACAGTAGCAATTTGATAATCAACAGGACCCAGCTTCGATCATGAGTTCTTCACAAAACACTAGGCGCACATCAGCTTTATTTCAGCTTTTAAAGCAAGGGAATTAGCTACCGGCGTATGATTTACTGCGTTCAAAGAAAACGATAAGGTGTTGCTGACGCACGTTTACAACAAAAATTAATCAAAAATTCAGGTTGCACATAATGATGTTAGCATATAAGGATAAACTTACAAAACTGCGCAGGGCGCTGCGTAAACTAATTAGGTGCGTTTTCCTGATTAAGCACGTGCTTGTCTGTAGTATAGCATCACATATAATAGGGTGACGATTGCTGAAGTTCAAAGATTTGAACTGTAAAACATGAACAACTCAATATCAGTTACAAATTAACTGATATTGAGTTATGATATAATTCTACGACCACTATGAAGTGGTTTTACGAATAATATCCTTGGAAAATTTGGACCAATGAGAAGGCGCGATTTTTGTCTTAAAGCCTAAGAGTTTTCGTAAGACCACTTCATAGTGGTCGTAGAGTCATATCGTAACCATCTGGATAATTCCTGACTTAAAAAGCGAAATCTATAACTGTCACGAGACGGAAAAGCGAAAACCGTTTAAGGAAGACCTCCTGGGACCCACCTGGACAAATTAATGCCCGTGCCCATTAAATTAATGGACCCACCTGGACTACTAAAAAACGGGGGACGGATCTGCGAGGGATCAAGCCAGTCTCCCAGTGTGATAAAATACCGACCTAAGTCTCCAGTGGGAGACCCTCCATTGAACATGGGGGACTGTGGGTGGGATGTGGGATCAACTCCCGGAACTATATAATACCTGGGACTAGAACCCTTTATCTGGGGCCAGATGGCGATACCTTTATTACAGACAACCCCTGTCAACTGCATGTTGTACATGAGAAATAAGAAATAGAACGCGAATATAAAGCTACCATTTAAAGATTAATACTGGGGTTTAAAGCTGCGGATTAAAATATTATGTCGATAAAATAAAACGGGGAAATTGAACGCTTTTTGAGTCGAATAAGCTGACAGAACGTCTGTAAATATTTTAATTTCCTAGGAAATAAACGGTTGCGATGATCGACCATCACGCACCACGACAACCTCAAGCAGCTGGTTAACAAATCAAATCACCAAAATAATTATTATTCTCCATTTCGTAGCATGATGATCACATCATTCGCGAGCGGAGGTTTTAGCCCTTACAGCGTATTTTGATAATTCATTTCAGAGCTGCTGCTCAAACATTTTAAACAGTTATAAGACAGGGTAACGAGGAAATCGAAATGCTTGCTAAAGGGAGGAAGGCTTTCTCCTGACTCAGGAAGCTGAACTATCATAATCTTAAGGGAGTGGTATATGATACAGCACGATTATAGGTGATAATCTTCAGGGACGTTATATATTATAGTAATCAGCTAATAAATTCTGCTTCTATCGATAAATCTGAAGCAAGAGCATATCTCTAGTAGCTATATTGATGTGTATCAAGCAGCTGTATACTCAGATATATTCTGTATAGACGTATAAGTATCTAACTATTGCAGTGGTATGCGTCAAGCTTTTGCTAGGAGATATACGAAGGACAGGTAACTAGGTAGATATGGTTGGTGTCCTGCAGCTTCATTTCATATATGAAGACCACTGGATCATATTAATACGGTGATTGAGGTACTAATTACTATAAGCTCTTAAAAGTAAGTGAACACTTAAAATGGGGAACAATTTAACCACACACATACTAACGGAATGCTGCATCGTAACCCTGTAATTTGTGCGTCTATGCAGTTTTCAACACTCAGAAATGTGGTTTAATGGATTTAAATCGACAGCATTTAAATTTATAAAGAATCGGTACGTAAAATAAGTACGTAAAATAAAGCAGTTAGACGCTTGCCCCAGATGGAATCGACTGTAAGGCTATTATTAACATTTGTAACTCCGAGTATTTTCTCAGCCGGTCGTGACTCCATTCATAACACCAGAATGGAGGTAAGCCCGGGACCACAAAGCTAGTATATAGAACTACACCATTGAAGGAGACTATAGAAAATCACCAAGTCTTCTCGAGTTCTCACACTAGTCAAAGAATATCTTCTGGATGGCATGGTGGTTCAACTCAAGGGTAGTGTCCCTATGATCAAAGACCACAGTTTGATTTGTGTTAATCAGCCTTAAAACAAATGAAATGGTTATTTTCGCAATTTCTACAAAACGCTTACGTGAACTCACGTGCAAGAATGAAGTGGTGGATCTAATTTCATGCACATGCCAGCCTTAGTTTAACGTGTAGTTGAATTTCAGTCGACAAAATAAATTTGCTGCAATATCAAAATATTTGAGGAATGGGATCAATTATGAACATCAACCAATAAAAAGGGACCTGTAGAAGAGTTTTAGAAGAGCAAGATGGTAAATGCATTTATGTCTGGATATCAAAATACTTTTAAAAGCTTTAATAAAATAAAGAAAAGAAATCACAAGTAACCAAAATGGAAGGCACGCCCCAAGGCACGCGACACATATCAAGATATTGTTTTTCTGGTCCTTTTGTTAGTACAGCTCGCAAAACAAAGACAACATCTCAATGTAAAGCGTCAAAGAGAGCAATTGATGTGTACGACTCATGGTATTGTCTCTATTAATGCAGTTTGAAACAAAACCTCATGCACCACAACTCACTATGATCTTGCGTACAACAGAAATCTAAGGAGGCGGTCCCGAGTTCAGGCCTACAAATGGTGAGGAAATGGAGATAATGACAGTGGGGTGAGGGCACTACTCACGTGAACAAAATTTTCGAGACTTTCACCCTCAAATACCCCAAATTCTAAATGCCTTCTTTGTCGCAATACCACCTACGACATGAATTAACTTGCCCAAATTTGCCGCGCTACCGTATTTTTTAAACTTTATTTTTCGGTCGTACCTATTAAACAAAATTAAAAGTTCCAGGATTCTAATGGTTTTTGAATTATTAGAATCGGTCGATCCAATCAGAAGTAAGAGCCTTTGTGATTTGAATTTTGAACGATCGCAATGATTAGCAATTTTACAGTATATTACTTTATTACAGGCGAATTGCCGAATTAAAACAAAAAGACTGAAAATTTACCTTTTCTATAAGTTTTGTTGTCAAAGAGGGAATCGAACAATGCAGACGTCAGCATATATGGGAGGGGTCCCAGCTTATGCTGATTCCATTAATTTTCGATCACGCATAAAATCAAGAAATTTACTTTTAAATCTTTTACTTTTGAACGGGCACTCCCCAAAAACCGGCAGCAGCTGTGTTTTAATGCGCAAACATAAAATGTGTGTCAGCGACAGTAAGTCAGTAAGCATTTGAGCTCCAAGGAAACGTTCTGACAAGAAATATCCATGCTGAGTTCGGTTACCGCAAGAACGTTTAATAGTTGGAGCTGTCAATTATTACATCCGGAAAGCATCTAGACACCTGTCAACGTAATAAGACTGCGGTAATATTGCAGTCTGGTATTTGAGGGGAAGTACTAAGGGCCCCGGAAAGCTTTAGAGGGTAGGGTCCCGCAGCTACCATATTTAAAGAAAATAGCGTCTTGTTCTGAGCGTTTTTGTGTGCAACTTCGGCTTAACCGGCCCCTTATTGGACAACCATGTTGTCTAAAAAAGGTTACCAGATCAAGGACTCAACAATTTTAATTTTAACCTTAATTAAAATTTCGAGTTTAATCTTTGATTTTTTGATTTTAAATTTCTAATTTAGGAATTTCTAATCTTACTACTTATAATTCTTCCTCATATATAAATATATATGTCTGTCCGGTTTAATATTATTATTCATTTTTCAACCACTATTTATTGCCGATGATCTTATACCAGAGTACCAGTGACGTTTGACACCACCTGACCTCATCACTGAAAACCACAGTTGCATTATACTGTTGTGAACGATGGTCGGAGGCCATTTCTGCTAGATGACGATTTTAATATTTTTAGAGTTTAATATTATTATTCATTTCAATATTTAGGAATCTTATTTAATGATATTTATATTTAATAATAAAGCTAATTCTATAACATTGTCAGATTTCCTGATGACGTTAAGGTTTCGCCAAAATTAATTTAATTTCAGAAAAAGTTCGTTTCACTACCCCGAGCAAAGAAGAGAATCCTGAAAATTTTCCATTCAATCACAAACCCTTTAGAAACATCAAATTAAGACATGCCATGTTACATGGTTTTTGTTACATAATTATTTGGCAACCAGTCATTTGATAATGCGTCAAGTACATAAAATATCCCCGCAGCCTCTAGGGCTGAATTTCATATCGCACGCGCATGCGCATGCGATATGAAAATATATCCCTCGAGGGCGCTAGACCCAGTGGGATATATAATGATCGTATGACTGCGTGACAAACTTAGCTACAGTGAAATGTAATCAAATTCAATGACCTTAGGGGGTCCTTTATCAACACTTGTCTACTTTGGCCTCCTACACTGGTCTCACTGCATATTGAACATAGTTATATGTGAGCAACGAAATAATAAATAAATGACGATGAAGTAATAAATAAATGACGATGAAGTAATAAATCTAAACCTTATATGTCCAACGCCCATTACATTTCGATCAATTTCGATTTGCAAGCGATCAAACAATAATTATATTAACAAGTTTGTGAGCAGCAAAATTATTAATTTCAATGAAAATGTCCCATTAATTCATCATGCAATAAGCTAGAAAAAAATTCAATCATCAATCTTTATTTTTGAAGTTTTGGCAATTCGGTAATCTGTCGGTTACCGGTCACTTAACGAAAGGTTAACGGAAACGGTCTATTAACAGTCGGTTACCGCCCACGGACAGTTACCATGAGTCAGTATTCCAATCACCCCCTAACCCCTTACTGAGCCCTGGTGAACCCCTACCGACCACCTGATGAACCCCAACAGAAAACTACAATTTGCTTCCTGATAATTGCTTTAACACTTATCATGAATGTTTTTGAACATTTAAAAGCACTTTGGATTTCACTTTGCCTCGTCATAACGAAGTTTTCTCCAGAATCG
>WFMF01000482.1:0-128150 GCA_011033025.1 Beroe forskalii
TTAACTTAGCAACCACTTTCACCTTCCACCAGATACCTATGGCACCTGCCAGTTATACGTTAGGTACATTGGTAACTTAGCAACCACTTTCACTCCACTGTGGTACCATGGGTACCTGCCAGTAAAGCTTTTACTTATTCAGTACAGCTTTTACTTATCGTGTGTGTGTTAGTCTCCTTTTTTACTACAGAGCTTACATGTGTATTGTTTTTATCAGCGCATGTAATAAGTGCTGCTCATAATTGCACACCCGAGCCTGTCTGATACTATACATCGTGTATAGTGTATAGTATCTGTTATGTCTGCTGAAGAAGATCCTGGAGCCGATAAGGAACTATGTCAGACATACTGTGTTGTTACCAACACTGACATTCCACCTGACCCGGTTTTGGTTTTGGGGAGGCCACCCTGAGGATCCTGGCGCTGTACCCAGGGACTCAGCCTTCACTACACTCCCCCGCCACCTGTCACAGAGGAGGTGGCGTCTCAAGCAGGTGAGAGCCAGACAGCAAGCGAGGAGGAGAGTGCTACTGCGCGCGAGAAGGAGAGTGACGATGAGAAGGATGAGGAAAGCGATGAGAGTGACAAGAAGAGTGCGAATATGTGTGACATGGGAACGCAGACAGTCAGTTGCTGCATAAAAACATTTTCGAGCAAAACATGCCTGGAGCTCATTGGCGCGCCCCCAACAGATTGAATTTGAAGCTGAATACCTTAGAACCCTTTGTAATGATCGCACTTTCCCAATTGAGCCAATCAATCATAATGACCCTGAGCAGCAAAAAATGATTGTTTACAAGTGTACATCTAGTTCTGTATGTCGTGATTTTGAAGCTCAAACAAATATTCACCTCCTAACATTCACTACTTTTTCAAAACTGGTGAAAGAAGCGCAGAAGTGTGTGGACGAGCTGGTGGAGCCGCACAAGCCACTTCCAGTGACCTGCCCCCTCCTTTTCCAGACTTCTCTACCAGTGACCTGCCCCCTCCTTTTCCAGACTTCTCTACCAGTGACCTGCCCCCCCTTTTCAGACTCTCCTTTTCCAGACTTCTCTACCAGTGACCTGCCCTCCTTTTCCAGACTTCTCTACCAGTGACCTGCCCCCTCCTTTTCCAGACTTCTCTACCAGTGACCTGCCCCCTCCTTTTCCAGACTTCTCTACCAGTGACCTGCCCCCTCCTTTTCCAGACTTCTCTACCAGTGACCTGCCCCCTCCTTTTCCAGACTTCTCTACCAGTGACCTGCCCCCTCCTTTTCCAGACTTCTCTACCAGTGACCTGCCCCCTCCTTTTCCAGACTTCTCTACCAGTGACCTGCCCCCTCCTTTTCCAGACTTCTCTACCAGTGACCTGCCCCCTCCTTTTCCAGACTTCTCTACCAGTGACCTGCCCCCTCCTTTTCCAGACTTCTCTACCAGTGACCTGCCCCCTCCTTTTCCAGACTTCTCTACCAGTGACCTGCCCCCTCCTTTTCCAGACTTCTCTACCAGTGACCTGCCCCCTCCTTTTCCAGACTTCTCTACCAGTGACCTGCCCCTCCTTTTCCAGACTTCTCTACCAGTGACCTGCCCCTCCTTTTCCAGACTTCTCTACCAGTGACCTGCCCCCTCCTTTTCCTTATCTCACCAGTGACCTGCCCTCCTTTTCCAGACTCTACCAGTGACCTGCCCCTCCTTTTCCAGACTTCTCTACCAGTGACCTGCCCCCTCCTTTTCCAGACTTCTCTACCAGTGACCTGCCCCCTCCTTTTCCAGACTTCTCTACCAGTGACCTGCCCCCTCCTTTTCCAGACTTCTCTACCAGTGACCTGCCCCCTCCTTTTCCAGACTTCTCTACCAGTGACCTGCCCCTCCTTTCCAGACTTCTACCAGTGACCTGCCCCCTCCTTTTCCAGACTTCTCTACCAGTGACCTGCCCCCTCCTTTTCCAGACTTCTCTACCAGTGACCTGCCCCCTCCTTTTCCAGACTTCTCTACCAGTGACCTGCCCCCTCCCTTTTCCAGACTTCTACCAGTGACCTGCCCCTCCTTTTCCAGACTTCTCTACCAGTGACCTGCCCCCTCCTTTTCCAGACTTCTCTACCAGTGACCTGCCCCCCTCCTTTTCCAGACTTCTCTACCAGTGACCTGCCCCTCCTTTTCCAGACTTCTCTACCAGTGACCTGCCCCCCTCCTTTTCCAGACTTCTCTACCAGTGACCTGCCCCTCCTTTTCCAGACTTCTACCAGTGACCTGCCCCCTCCTTTTCCAGACTTCTCTACCAGTGACCTGCCCCTCCTTTTCCACTTCTACCAGTGACCTGCCCCCTCCTTTTCCAGACTTCTCTACCAGTGACCTGCCCCCTCCTTTTCCAGACTTCTCTACCAGTGACCTGCCCCCTCCTTTTCCAGACTTCTCTACCAGTGACCTGCCCCCTCCTTTTCCAGACTTCTCTACCAGTGACCTGCCCCTCCTTTTCCTTACCAGTGACCTGCCCCCTCCTTTTCCAGACTTCTCTACCAGTGACCTGCCCCTCCTTTTCCAGACTCTACCAGTGACCTGCCCCCTCCTTTTCCAGACTTCTCTACCAGTGACCTGCCCTCCTTTTCCAGACTTCTCTACCAGTGACCTGCCCCTCCTTTTCCAGACTTCTCTACCAGTGACCTGCCCCCTCCTTTTCCAGACTTCTCTACCAGTGACCTGCCCCCTCCTTTTCCAGACTTCTCTACCAGTGACCTGCCCCCTCCTTTTCCAGACTTCTCTACCAGTGACCTGCCCCTCCTTTTCCAGACTTCTCTACCAGTGACCTGCCCCCTCCTTTTCCAGACTTCTCTACCAGTGACCTGCCCCCTCCTTTTCCAGACTTCTCTACCAGTGACCTGCCCCCTCCTTTTCCAGACTTCTCTACCAGTGACCTGCCCCCTCCTTTTCCAGACTTTCTACCAGTGACCGCCTATTCCTTTTCCAGACTCCTTTACCAGTGAGTGATCTGGTTCCGACCTGCCCCCTTTTCCAGAGGACCTCTGTTTCCAGATACCAGTGACGTTGAAAAGTTTAAAACGGGGGATAATCTGCTATAATGGGGTCCGAATAACGGGGGGTCCGAATAACGGGGGTCCGAATAACGGGGGTCCGAATAACGGGGTCCGAATAACGGGGGTTCGACTAACGGGGGTCCGAATAACGGGGTTCGACTAACGGGGGTTCACTGGACTAACGGGGTCCGAATAACGGGGGGTCCGAATAACGGGGTTCGAATAACGGGGATCCGAATAACGGGGGTCCGAATAAAGGGGGTCCGAATAACGGGGGTCCGAATAACGGGGGTCCGAGTAAAATGGGTTTAAACTACATACATCTTAAGATATCACCAATTAAAACCGTTGGACGGTTGGTTCAGTAACCCCCTATGGGTTTGGATGTGACAACGGAACCTGAAAAGAGACAAAATGGGCTGATCACATCCAAACCAGCGGGGGGTTACTAGACCAACAGTCCAACGGTTTTGGTGGTGTATATAAGAAGATGTATCATGATAATTGGGAGCAAATTTAAAACGATGAGATCTCAAGAACGGGTAATGGTAGAGCCATGGTCGAGGTCAGGTTTTGTTGATCGAAGATGGGAAAGTGTTATAGGCTATAAGAGAAGTTCTGGTGACGTCATTATCACGTCATTATGACGTCATCAACTTAGCGAAATTTTATGCTTTTTAGCGAAAATAGGCCATTTTCGAGCGCATTTTTCACCAAGAAGGAAAGGAGATAGCTGTCTGATTTTTCAGAATGATTTTTAGCAAATTTAAAGAGCTTTCAGAAAATCATATGGATTATTGGGCTATCTCGATTTTTCATCGAGATATACGCGATTTTCTAAGGTACGGTGAAAATCGATTTCCAAATTATAGGACAAAACTTTAAACGAGTGCGATGTCAAGAACTGCGACTTATCTTGAGATGAGACTGGTCAAAGTATGTTGTACTAAGGCGGAATTGTGTGATAGGCTATATTGGAAGTTGGTTTGAGCTTATTTGGGTGCTGTGATGACGTCATCGAAATCGCGTAAACCACTAAAATAGCGTATTTTGTGATAGAACGCTATTTTGCCCTACTTTTTACATCTCCAACTCACAGAGTTTTTCGAATGGATTATGGGTCCGAATAACGGGGTCTGAATAACGGGGTCCGAATAACGGGGTCCGAATAACGGGAGTCCGAATAACGGGGGTCCGAATAACGGGGGTCCGAATAACGGGGGTCCGAATAACGGGGGTCCGAGTAACGGGGGTCCGAATAACGGGGGTCCGAATAACGGGGGTCCGAATAACGGGAAAATATACGATGGACTAGTGAAGCACGTGAGTTCACGCGGACGTTTTGTAGAAATTAGGGGATTTGAAGAAATTGATATTTACGCAGGATTTTCGACTTGATTTGTTGAAATGAGTTTAAATACGACTAATGCACATGAAATTAGATCTGGTTGCCATATTTTCGCACGTGAGTACACACGGACGTTTTGTAGAAATTAGGGGATTTGAAGAAATTGATATTTACACGGGATTTTCGACTTGGTTACGTTGAAATGAGTTCAAATACGACTAATGCACGTGAAATTAGATCTGGTTGCTATATTTCAGCACGTGAGTACACACGGACGTTTTGTAGAAATTAAGACATATATCAATTCTAGTAATTCCAAGTTAGAATAACTTAGTTTTGGACTTCCTCAGGGTGATTTATGTGGGTTAGACTTGCGTGTGGGCTAGGTACGAGGGTTCGGACTACGTGAGGGCAAGTTACGTGGGTCGAAACTGCCTTTGGGCAAGTAACATGGGTTCAAACTACATACATCTGTCAAGATATCACCACCAAAACCGTTGGACGGTTGGTCTAGTAACCCCCCGCGGGTTTGGATGTGACAACGGAACCTGGAAAGAGAGACAAAATGGGCTGATCACATCCAAACCCGCGGGGGGTTACTAGACCAACCGTCCAACGGTTTTGGTGGTATATAAGAAGATGTATCATGATAATTGGGAGCAAATTTGGAAAGCCGAGATGTCAAGAACGGGAAATGGTAGAGCCATGATCGAGGTCAGGTTTTGTTGATCTAAGATGGGAAAATGTTATAGGCTATAAGAGAAGTTCTGGTGACGTCATTTTCACGTCACTATGACGTCATCAACTTAGCGAAATTTTATTGCTTTTTAGCGAAAATAGGCCATTTTCGAGCGCATTTTTCACCAAGAAGGAAAGGAGATAGCTCTCTGATTTTTCAGAATGATTTTTAGAGAATTTAAAGAGCTTTCAGAAAATCATATGGATCATTGGGCTATCTCGATTTTTCATCGAGATATACGCGATTTTCTAAGGTACGGTGAAAAATCGATTTCCAAATTGTAGGACAAAAGTTAAATGAGTGAGGTGTCAAGAACTGCAACTTATTTTGAGATGAGACCGGTCAAAGTATGTTGTACTAAGGTGGAATTGTCTTATAGGCTATATGGGAAGTTGGTTTGAGTCTATTTGGGTGCTGTGATGACGTCATCAAAATCGCGTAAAACCACTAAAATAGCGTATTTTGCGATAGAACGATATTTTGCGCTACTTTGGACATCTCTAACTCAAATAGTTTTCATCGGATTATGTTTTACTTTGATATGCTGCTTTTAAGACCTTAAGATTTAGCTATAAAACGAGTTTCAGGGCGATCGGTCGAAGATTGTTGTCGTGGGAGGCGTCTAAAAATTGAACTGCAAATTGATTGAAATTACGTTTATGACGAAATATTGTACTGTAATCCTATTCTGTGATACGATGGTCTACTGATAATGGTTTCTCCATGTCTTGCAGTGAGTAGGGATGGGAAATATACGATGAACTAGTGGAGCACGTGAGTTGACGCGGAGGTTTTGTAGAAATTAGGGGATTTAAAGAAATTGATATTTACACGGGATTTTCGACTTGATTACGTTGAAATGAGTTTAAATACGACTAATGCACGTGAAATTAGATCTAGTTGCCATATTTCAGCACGTGAGTACACACGGACGTTTTGTAGAAATTAGGGGATTTGAAGAAATTGATATTTACACGGGATTTTCGACTTGATTACGTTGAAATGAGTTCAAATACGACTAATGCACGTGAAATTAGATCTGGTTGCTATATTTCAGCACGTGAGTACACACGGACGTTTTGTAGAAATTAAGACATATATCATGTCTAGTAATTCCAAGTTAGAATAACTTAGTTTTGGACTTCCTCAGGGTGATTTATGTGGGTTAGACTTGCGTGTGGGCTAGGTACGAGGGTTCGGACTACGTGAGGGCAAGTTACGTGGGTCGAAACTGCCTTTGGGCAAGTAACATGGGTTTAAACTACATACATCTGTCAAGATATCACCACCAAAACCGTTGGACGGTTGGTCCAGCAACCCCCCGCGGGTTTGGATGTGACAACGGAACCTGAAAAGAGACAAAATGGACTGACACATCCAAACCCGCGGGGGGCCACTAGACCAACCGTCCAACGGTTTTGGTGGTGTATTTGTATACATAAAAACTAATTTTTGATTGGGCAGAATCCCTAAATTAACGGTTTAAGTTCCTACGATGCTAAATGGTATTTGGTAAAAGAGTGAGTTCCCTTTTATGGTAAGTTGATGTAGGTACTTAATGGAATGTTATAAAGTATTGGTTGAACATGATGAATATTGGATATCCTTATTTGATGGTTAAAACAAAGTTACGTAGTATTGGATAGCCGAGTAATTTCCCTTTTTTGATATTCTAACATCCTACTATCTTTAATATAAAGGAAAGAGGCACTTCTACGTTTGTGTATGAATAACTGACACAAATGAAGCTAAAAAGCCGCGATTTTTTGCAAGGCGGTAGAAAATGGATAAACTTAAAAGATAGCATGGCCAAAAATAGGATTTAGGCTTTAGATTTTTCGTAAATAACTTCGAAAGTCCGAAAAATTCACCCTAAAACAAGATCGCGTTCTAGGTTAAATTCACCAGTTGCGCGCGTTGCTATGGTGATTGGTGATTGCGCGCGCAAAACTGCACGTGCATTTTAACGAAGCATCTGCCATTTCGTTACTGTGTATTTTGGAAACGTTTTAACTGTTTAAAGTCATAATTTACGTTCTCAATGGAATTTTCGAGTTTGGTAAAATTTACGACAGAAGCATATCAACTCTAATCACTATTGTAGGAGAAAAGGTAAGAGTTGAACAATTTGTTCCATTGTGAAAATCAGCGATAATTCTTTCATATCAAGATATTTGTAGTTTTGATGGTTGGCTATGAGGATTCGACAGAAGAAGTAATTCATATTTACTCATCCAATGTCTTATCTATAGAGGTGTATGGGTAAACTACAAACATAACAAAATACTGCATATCGATTTTCTAATTCAAGGATTGACATGAGAGGCGGAAGAGACTAAACTGTGAATCATCAGCGGTTACCCTACAGTTGTAAGGTCTCCCTGCCATCTGCGATGTAGGTGTACCATCAGCAGGTGACAAAGGGAAACGGAGGGTTTCGGCCCACGTACCCCTCACAGCTTACAACTGCAAGGCTGGGCCACCCAGGACTCCGGATTCCTGAGCAACACAGTTTAGAGGAAGGGGTAGAAAAAAAGAAAGAGTTCAGTAGAGGTGAAAGATCAATGATTGCTATAATCGTGTGGAATATCTTAATATAAAGCTATTAAAACCTGAATTTGAACGTTGAAATAAAGGGAGGTTGCAGGCATCTGCCTGTCAGCCCCACATTCAGTCCCAGGCTAATCATACAGCAAGTTATTTGAGGTCAGCAACAAGCTGCATAACTAACCAGTACAGAATGTGACGAACCTCGCATGCCAATACCTAAACAAATTGATCTAAAATTGTACTGTTATCTAAAATTGCATATTTTTGAAAAACTAAGCTATTCTTATTAAGGCAACGTTTAATAATGTCTAGAAGATTGGAGAAGTGAGTTCTAAACAGATGAAAATGCGGACAATTTTTATTTCAATGAGCTTGGATTCAAATTTGTTGCCCATCTTTTCTCCGAATCTGAACTTTGGATTAGAAAACGGTCATTGTTCTTGAGTTCTTCTTATTGAATGTTGTGTCCTCGACGTTAATTTACGATCGCAAAATCTGCAATATTTTTCATTTATATTCAAATCCTATGTAAATATTTCGTAATTTCGTTACGTTGCACCCCTACCCCCAGTAACAAAAAATTGCATTAATGACTTCGTTCAATTTATTGTACGTCCAACTGACTATACGTCCGATCAAAGTTAGGAGTGGGTTAAAAACAGATGAAAATGCGTACAATTTTGATTTCAATGAGATTGGATTCAAATTTGTTGCCCATCTTTTCTACGAATCAGAACTTTGGATTATACAACCATTGTTCTTGAGTTCTTCTTATTTACTGTTATGTGTCCTTGACAATTGACATTAAATCGCAAAATCTGCAATATATTTTGATTCATATTCAAATCCTATGTAAATATTTCGTAATTTCGTTACGTTGCACCCCTACCCCCAGTAACAAAAAATTGCATTAATGACTTCGTTCAATTTATTGTACGTCCAACTGAATATACGTCAATTAAAGAAAACCCAACGGGTTTTCTCGTCTTTAATATAAAGGAAAGAGGCACTTCTACGTTTGTTCTTGAATAACTGACACAAAAGGAGCTAAAAAGCCGCGATTTTTTGCAAGGCGGTAGAAAATGGCTAAACTTAAAAGATAGCATGGCCAGAATTTTGATTTAGGCTTTAGATTTTTCGTTAATAACGTCGAAAGTCCGAAAAATCCACCCTAAAAAGAAGATCGAGTTCTAGGTTAAATTCACCAGTTGTGCGCGTTGCTATGGTTATTGGTGATTGCGCGCGCTAAACTGCACGTGCATTTTAACGAAGCATCTGCCATTTCGCTACTGTGTACTTTGGAAACGTTTCAACTGTTTAAAGTCATAATTTACGTATTTACGTTCTCAATGGAATTTTCGATTTTAGTAAAAAGTTTACGACAGAAGCATATCAACTCTAATCACTATTGTAGGAGAAAAGGTACAAGAGTTGAACAATTTGTTCCATTGAGAAAATCAGCGATAATTGTTTCGTATGAAGATATTTGTAGTTTCGATGGTTGGCTGTGAGGATTCGACAGAAGGAGGAATTTATAATTACTCAAGTTAGAAGTGGGTTCTAAACAGATGAAAATGCGGACAATTTTGATTTCAATGAGCTTGGATTCAAATTTGTTACCCATCTTTAATTCTCCGAATCTGAACTTTGGATTAGAAAACGGTCATTGTTCTTGAGTTCTTCTTATTTAATGTTGTGTCCTCGACATTAATTTACAATCGCAAAATCTGCAACATTTTTATTTATATTCAAATCCTATGTAAATATTTTGTAATTTCGTTACGTTGCACCCCTACCCCCAGCAACAAAAAATTGCATCAATGACTTCGTTCAATTTATTGTACGTCCAACTGACTGTACGTCCAATTAAAGTTAGGAGTGGGTTAAAACAGATGAAAATGCGTACAATTTTGATTTCAATGAGATTGGATTCAAATTTGTTGCCCATCTTTTCTCGAATCAGAACTTTGGATTATAAAACCATTGTTCTTGAGTTCTTCTTATTTACTGTTATGTGTCCTTGACAATTGACATTAAATCGCAAAATCTGCAATATATTCTGATTCATATTCGAATCCTATGTAAATATTTCGTAATTTCGTTACGTTGCACCCCTGCCCCCAGTAACAAAAAATTGCATTAATGACTTCGTTCAATTTATTGTACGTCCAACTGAATATATACGTCCAATTAAAGAGAAAACCCAACGGGTTTTCTCGTCCTACATGTTATAACAAGTAAAAGGTTATTATGTCGTGTTAGGTACATTTATACAGATTTAGTTCTAATTTATTATTATTTATTATTCTATTAATTGATAAAGATACCTATTAAGTATTATGTTATATAATATTAGGTGACTAGATTAAATTCCTATTTTTAGTTTGTTTATATCATATTTTACTTTGTTTCTACTAACTTTACTTATTTGTGATATTGACATAATTTTATGTATTACTAGAACGGCCCGTTGGGCCTGCTAGATAATGCAGGACCAAATAATAAGCTCTCAAAAAGTTTATGAAGGAGCTGAATTTGCCATTATTCGTTGGTAACTTTTAGTAATGCTATACCATGCAAGTTTTGATCATTATAATTTGCTCTTGTATGATGAGTTTAAATTTGAAAATTAAAACCGAGTATCGTACTCATAGTGAACGTTGAATCAAATCATTGATTTACGCCAAGAGCAGTATTCCAAAATCGCAATGCGCTATGCCCAAATTCGATTAAATTCGATTTCGATTTTGTTCAATCTTAAATTGCTGTAAATTCACATTTTTCCGTTATCATCAACTCAGCATTGATTTAAATCGACCGACGTCTATCACAGATTTATGAACAGATGCTAACGGAAATAGCCTCCACGATGCCAGCCATACCCGTTCTCTATTTCCAGATCTTGAATTTCAAAAGAAAAACAGTAAACACGTCGTTCTTTCAAACGCTAAAAAGCAGCAATCAACAACGTATCAGAAAGCACTCGCATTGAACTGATTATAATCTGCACGTGCACAGAATTTGTATCCATAGCAACGGCGCGACTTAGCCCAGCTTAGCCTTCGTTTCCCTTGATATCATCTTGGCAAGGTCAAATTTAATTGTATACGGAATTACAGACAAACATTATTCACGTGTGACTTTACTTTATATATAAGATTGGGTAACAGACTAAATTCTCTTATTAAGTTGTTTATGTAATATTACAAATTAATGAGTGAGTACTGAGCGGATTATATTCAGGTTATTAGCTTATTTGTTATGTTAATAATAATAATAATAATAATCTTACTATATATAATGCGTGTTGTTAATATATATATATATATATGTGGTTGGCAGGCGTTAGCAACTTCAGGTAGGCAACGAAATTATGTTTTAGTCGTGTTGCAAAAACTTAGTAATAAATCAGAAAAATAATGAGAAATTTTTTCGGCCACCCTGAGGGGCGTGGGGGGCACGCCCTTTTTTTTCGCAAAAATTAAACTTTCGAATTTTTCAAAAATTCTTTCGCCATTGAGTTGCTTATGATGAATAAAAATTTTGAGAATTTTGTCCGAATTATTGGGTCACCCTGAGGGGCGTGGGAGGCCACGCCCTTTTTTTCGCAAAAATTAAACTTTCGAATTTTTTCAAAATTCCTTCTCCATTGAGTTGCTTATGACGAATAGAAATTTTGAGAATTTTGTCCGAATTATTCGGTCACCCTGAGGGGCGTGGGGGGCCACGCCCTTTTTTCGCAAAAATTAAACTTTCGAATTTTTTCAAAATTCCTTCGCCATCAAGTTGCTTATGATGAATAAAAGTTTTGAGAATTTTGTCCGAATTATTGGGTCACCCTAAGGGGCGTGGGGGCCACGTCCTTTTTCACAAAAATAGATTTTCGAATTTTTTCTAAATTCCTTCGCTATGGAGTTGCTTATGATGAGTAAAGGTTTTGAGAATATTGTCGGCAATATTGGGTTACCGTTGGGGGCGTTGGAAGCTTTTTTCGCAGAAATTAAAGTTTCGAATTTCCCTCCAAACTCGCACGGTCAAATCACTGTCAAAGGGACATGTGGCTGTTAGCTCATGCGGCTGCCATCATTCGCCGTCCGTAGGACGGGAACCGACTAGTAATAATAATCTTACTATATATAATGCGTGTTGTTAATATATATATATATATGTGGTTGGCAGGCGTTAGCAACTTCAGGTAGGCAACGAAATTATGTTTTAGTCGTGTTGCAAAAACTTAGTAATAAATCAGAAAAATAATGAGAAATTTTTTCGGCCACCCTGAGGGGCGTGGGGGGCCACGCCCTTTTTTTTCGCAAAAATTAAACTTTCGAATTTTTCAAAAATTCTTTCGCCATTGAGTTGCTTATGATGAATAAAAATTTTGAGAATTTTGTCCGAATTATTGGGTCACCCTGAGGGGCGTGGGAGGCCACGCCCTATTTTTCTATAAAAATTAAACTTTCGAATTTTTTCAAAATTCCTTCTCCATTGAGTTGCTTATGACGAATAGAAATTTTGAGAATTTTGTCCGAATTATTCGGTCACCCTGAGGGGCGTGGGGGCCACGCCCTTTTTTTTCGCAAAAATTAAACTTTCGAATTTTTTCAAAATTCCTTCGCCATCAAGTTGCTTATGATGAATAAAAGTTTTGAGAATTTTGTCCGAATTATTGGGTCACCCTAAGGGGCGTGGGGGGCCACGCCCTTTTTTCACAAAAAATAGATTTTCGAATTTTTTCTAAATTCCTTCGCTATGGAGTTGCTTATGATGAGTAAAGGTTTTGAGAATATTGTCGGCAATATTGGGTTACCGTTGGGGGCGTTGGAAGCTTTTTTTTCGCAGAAATTAAAGTTTCGAATTTCCCCTCCAAACTCGCACGGTCAAATCACTGTCAAAGGGACATGTGGCTGTTAGCTCATGCGGCTGCCATCATTCGCCGTCCGTAGGACGGGAACCGACTAGTAATACTAATAGAGATTTAATAATAATAATAATAATAATAATAATGTAGCATGGTGAATGGTGATGGATGGGCAGATTTGATTCTCTAATTTGATGTAACAACTTGTTGATTATGTTATTGGGTTAACAGGGCAAATTGCATTATTTGATGGGTTAATATGATTATAGTATTGTGTTATGAATTATTGGGTGAACTAATAAGTTTCCTCAATAGTATGTCTTCATATAATATTTATATTTAGTATTGGGTGAACATATCATGAAATTCCCTTGGTGCGTTGATTTGATATTAGATGTATTATAAGGTGAAAATATTATTTTTTTTTCCTGTGATGCTGTGATAGTTAGTACTACACTTCTATGAAGTATTGGATGAACCTAGACAGTGAGAGATCCCTTGGTGTGTTACTAAACTTTAATATGCTACAACTCAAAGCATTCTTTGTGATAGGCATCATTACAGAATTATAGCATTGATAGTACAGGGTGAGTAAGCTAACTTCCTTTCCTAATTTTTTGTATGTATTATATTAGTATGTTATCTAGCATTGGGTATACAGCGCGATTCCCTTATTTGGTGTGTTTGCCAAGTAGTGGATGATCAGTTTATTTGATAATTGATGTTTTAGTAACGCAATATAGTGGATTATTGGGTGAATAGACGTAATTCTCTTATTCCATGTTTATATATTAATATAGTAGTCTCACGACAAGTTTTGACCGATTTAAAGGGTAGTACTATATGCGTAGAGTCGTGTTCTACTCGCGCTTTATATCATGTGTTTGTTATGACACACCAATTTAAATACACATCTACGCGACCTTTGCTTTTGCGTTACAAAAATGTGCATATCTCCGAGGTTTTTTTGAGCAAACTTGATGAAACTTTCAGGATATTTAGAGCTTCATAAAAGCAACATCTCAGTGAAGTTTAGATTCATTTTTGAGCTCCAGAAGCGGAGTTATGACCGAAAAGCCAGTTGTTAAGCGGTAACTTTAAAACAAAACACCGGTTTATCTGTCATATCTCAATTTCTGAGGGTCAGAAATGTTAGCTACTCCAGGAATGTATTGGTCATATCTTGCCCGTAATATCCTGAAAGTTTGATCAAAATTGCTCAAAAAACGGCTGAGTTATGCGCTTTTTTGTTTTGTGTTAACAAGCATTTTCTATTATTACCATATAAGGTAATGTGTGCTTGTTGTGTACAGGGTGTGTCTTTTGTACACCGTTCGACTACTATAGTACTTTAGAGGCTCAGACTCACCGCAGAAAAATGATTTAGAGCACTCGGCTCAGCTTCGCTTCGCCTTGCACTCTAAATTATTTAAATGTCTCCAGCTACGCTGTCGACATTTAAATATTATATAGAGCCCTGCTCTCGCAGGGCTCTAAATTGTCTGCGTGTTCGTCTTACGCCTCTAAAGTACATGTAACGTAATGTAGGTACTGTAGTACAGCGAAATTCCTTTATCTAGTGTGTTGATAAATAACTGTTTAAAGTTGGGTGAAAAGACTAAAATCCCATATAATTCCTGTGATACAATAATTTTGCATGTAGTGTTGAATTGGGTGAACAGCATGAAATCCAATATTTGGTGAGTTAATATAATGTTGCAGTGTTGCTTATTATTGGGTGGATAAAGTTAATTCCCTTGTTGATACTATAGGATTACATAGTAAGCGATGATGTTCTCTTATTTGATGTGTTATTTTGTTCAAACAAGTTATACTGTGTTATACTGTGTTTTTCTATAATCGAAGTTGCGAGTGGTATAGCGTGTTGACGGGAGTAATATTGTCATGGTGATCAGGATTCAGGAGTTACCATCAATGTGTAGTGTTGACATGGGGCTTAGCAATGCACTGTTATTCCCAACCCACCCCATTCTGTCAAAAAGTAGCAGATAGGGTGTTGCCAATCACTAGTAAGGTGATTGGGGCTGAGAATAGCTGTGCTATGGCTTTATGGTGAACTAGGCTTAAATTATTGCATAATATTTAATGGGCGAGTAAACTTAATTCCCTAGTTGGTTATGTTGATAATAAAATATTAAATAGTGTTCAATGATCAGAGTACGTTCTCTTATTTGATGTGTAATATCATATTATTAAATGCTTTATGTTGTTGTGACAAGTTTCACAATGTTAGCATGTTGGTCGAAGATGCCGGTGGTATAGCGTGTGAGAATATTGTAGAATGGTGATCATGATTCAAGAGTTAGTGTCAATGTGCAGTGTTGTCACTGTTGTCATGGGGCTTAGAAATGCACTGTTATTCCTAACCCACCCCATTCTGTCAAATAGTAACAGATAGGGTGTTGCCAATCACTAAAATGGTGATTGGGGCTGGAAATAACTTATGGCTTAATGGTAATCTTGGCTGACAATTATAGTAGTGAGTTTTTGGGTTTTGGGGCTCTCTTGGAGCTTTCTCTCTTGGAGTTTTTGGGTTTTGGGGCTCTCTCGGAGCTTATGGGTTTCGTGGCTCTCTTGGAACTCTCTCTCTTGGAGTTTTTGGTTTCTTTTGTACTCTTGTTTCCGTCTGTTCTGAAAGATAGAATTGTTAAGATTTGTCCCTTATGGCTCGTGTGCCTCGTCTGCTGCGATGATGTGTGCGAGTACCAGAGCATCGCACACATGCCACACATCACGAGCATTTTGGGATTAGGGATGTGTTTTCAACATCTGATGGGTTGTGGCAACCCTCCAGATGTAGACTAGCGTAGTGCAATGCTAGCGCTCGTTAGCTCAGACCTAAGCTGCCAGGGACGAAACAGAAAGGCCAGTTTCCAGGGTCGCCACGTGGAGGAGAGCAAATGACCCCACTGTACCGAATACTGAAATGCAAGGTGTAGTTCCTATGCTACACCTTTTTTCATAGTGATGTTCTACTATCGAGTACATATGTCTTTCATTTAAGAAAACCTTGACATCATCAGTATTATGCGATGGCAGCTGGTATTATACTAAACTAGCACATTTTATTTAAGTTTTTACACGATACTTGATGTCGTTATCTAATTGATTGGATACAGACTTATGACCAACTTCATTACAATGCACCAGGTCTATTTGACGTATTGTCATTGGTCATCTAACAATCAAATCTGTTTTACTAAACGGCGTGATTTATATCCTTCATTATATTAGGGAGGAAGAAATAATGTCCTAAATTCTTATAAGCTTATGAATTAATAAGCTGAAAATAACGAAACCTCAATAAATTGGAAAATGAAGTGATTGACAGGCTTTTCTGCTATTTAAACTGACCGTCTCATGAAACACTAATCGGTTAATTGTTGAGTTAATTTATATCTCACTGACAGGCTTCTTATAATCTCATTACCAATTAGATGGCTAATTTGCTGGAGGAAATTATCTAATTTGATTATTTAACAGGACTAATAAAATAGGGGTTTATTGATTATCTGTGTGGGAATTGTAACTCGACTGTCTGTCAACAACTGCACCTTAAAACAAATTCCAAGAGAAATAGGAAAGTGGAAAGTTATTAAAACTTTAAAAGCAACATTATCGTCCATCACGATCGAAGTTGGATTTAACTGAGTGACCTCTGACTTAAGCGTCAGAGTCTAGAAATTCGGTTATTCACAATAATTGACACACGAACGAAATGCATTATTCCTTATAGAGTCTATCTATGAAACCGTTGCTGAAGTGGATAAAGCGTTGTTAGGAAGGACCAGGACCCTATGAAAATATATACAACGGAGCTCACAAATCACTGAGTTGGAGATATAAAGACAGAATCTGTCTGTATATTTCCTACTCAATAATTCGTTACCACCACCCTAAAGCATGATAATGAAACCCTTCCCCTGTGCATACATCTGCAACAAACCCATCATCTTAGACCTATAATAACCAAAGTTTCAATGACAGGCGAGAGATTACACATTGCTAATACAACTGAATAGCTTTATGCAAAGTGAAGCTGGGGCTACTGACAGCACTGCGAGCACAGCCAGTGCATTGTTATCTTGTGGGCTTAGGCGGCTACCATCTTACTAATCACCACTTTAACAAAAGATTAATTGTTCTAAAGGCCTCCCCTCGCGACTTGTGTAGAAGTTGAGGATGAGTGGTTGGCGAGTGGGTCTGGTGGTATTATCTTGCTTTGAGATGGTCTATCCCTTGCATGGAAACGCCTGTTCAACGTGTGTTTCTTTGCTGGGTGTGCGAGGGGAAGGCCGGTGTCATGCTTACTTTTATGTGATGAATTAGTCAATTAGCGTGGCACTCATTAATTCACTTCTCAGGAGAAGTGTTATTATAGCTAATTAACCAATTAACCAAAATAACGGAGACATGAGGCCGATATATGGCAACTGACGTATTGTTATCTCGTTACGCGTTCTTGCCTCACTCTTTGTTAATTGTCACAATATTGTTACAAGTAACAAGTTGTAGCCTTCCATTCATAAGTGTTCGCGTTATGAAGGTACGGGATATTTTATGATAAATTGATCCCAAAAAAATCTTAGACCTATACGTCATGATCATGAAAATTCTGCACTGCGAAACAAGATGCATTTTACTATTGCACAGCCGAGATTTTTGCCTCTTCGAAGAGAGTTGCGCGCGCAAACAAGGCCTGCAACATGGAGTAATATTCGCTACTATTCGGTATTCGATGATTCGATATTCGCTCAATCAAATATCGAATATCGAATAGTAAAATTCCAAGTATTCGATATTCGATGATTCGATATTCGCTCAATCGAATATCGAATAGTGAAATTCCAAGTATTCGTATTGAAGATTCGATATTCGTTCGATCGAATATCGAATACCGAATATCGAATAGTTGTTAGTGTTATGGATATTTCGATATTCGGTATTCGCTCGAGCGAATACCGAATATCGAATATCGAATACTTTTTTTCGAATACCCTGATATTCGAAACTTTCGAATATCGAATATCGAATATTCTACGAATATCGAATCAGGGCGAATAACAAAATATTCGATCCGACCGAATATCGAATATTCGAATATCGAACCCAAGTTTCGAATACTTTCGAATATATTCGGTAACCCTAATCGTATGACAAGCTCAGTCTCCATGGAAAGAATCCATGCGCAGTTTCCAAATCCACGGGCAGTTTCCATGGAAAGGATTTACCACATGTTAATGTTTAGTAGGATTTTACCCTACCCTCCGCCGCGCGCCATTTTTTTCCGCGACCCTCCAAATTTCCGAGTGTTGCGCGCTAGGGATGGGTGAAATCCATCTAGGGATGGGTGAAATCCATCTAGTTAATGTTATGTGTCCTTGTTTGTAATTGTTCGCGCTCGCGCAGTTTTCTTCTCTGAAGAGGCTCGCGCGCACAAAATAAGGCTCCGTACGCGTAACACGGATCCTTATTTTTGTCAACGGGCGATGTCTGTCCCTTGCCTGGTGATACCAGGCCCGCTGACGCAGCCGGTGCGTCGCTCGGAAGGGTCTATCATCGATAGACAACTATCCATTCAGAATAAATAGACGGGCAACGTCAGTTGACCCTCGCGCGCGCCAAGACTCGCAGAGTCATGAAATAATGGGTCTGACGACATCTGAAATACGTATGTTTCCCATAAAAACTGCACATGCAGGTTTCCTATGGAAATTGCACATGCACGTTTCCTATGGAAACTGCACATGCAGGTTTCCTATGGAAATTGCACATGCACGGTTCCTATGGAAATTGCACATGCACGTTTCCAATGGAAACCGCACGTACGTTTCCTATGGAAATTGCACATGCACGTTTCCAATGGAAACTGAACATGCACGATTCCTATGGAAACTGCACATGCACGATTCCTATGGAAACTGCACATGTACGCGTCCTATGGAAACTGCACATGCACGTTTCCTATGGAAACTGCACATGTACGTTTCTCATGGGAACTGCACATGCACGTTTCCTATGGAAACTGCACATGCAAGTTTCTCATGGAAACCGCACATGCACGTTTCTCATGTCATGGAAACTGCACATGCACGTTTCTCATGGAAACTGCACATGCACGTTTCCTATGGAAACTACACATGCACGGTTCCTATGGAAACTGCACATGCACGGTTCCTATGGAAATTGCACAGGCACGTTTCCAATGTAAACCGCACGTACGTTTCCTATGGAAATTGCACATGCACGTTTCCAATGGAAACCGCACGTACGTTTCCTATGGAAATTGCACATGAACGTTTCCAATGGAAACCGCACGTACGTTTCCTATGGGAACTACACATGCGCGTTTCCTATGGAAAATGCACATGCAAGTTTCTCATGGAAACTGCACATGCACGTTTCTTAGGTGGTTCCATCGTTCTGCGTCGATCGAATGAACTGATCAAATGAAAAACGCACACAATTCACCTTCACGATGACGTCCGTGCAAAACTGCAGGAGCGAGCTATTGTGTGCGATATTCATTTGATAAATTCATTTGATCGTCGCGTAACTCCTATGGAAACTGCTCATTCACGTTCCTCCATAGGAGAAGCACCCATGGAAATTATCCATGCACATGCAATTGATTGCATCCCATGATAATTTATAGGCACACTTCTCAATTGAACTTGTGCATGGGCACCCTCCAATGGAATTTTAAGCTTCTTTAGAAATTAAACAAGTTATTTTCAATTTTACTAAAAGCCAGTGTTACATCTTATTATATAGACAAGCAAATATTTCATTATTTCACTGGAATTAATTTATACACAGTAAACGTAATCAAATATAATCAGCTGTAAATCCAAAGGCTGTGCTTACTATTGAATTTAAATTGATAATTAGGTCATCTTTCTTAATTAATTGTTACCCGTAATTTCTTTAAAATGAAACGGTTTTCACTTGAAAATATCCCGTAAAAGAAAACATTACAGATTATATGGAACCTATCTCAACAAGGACAAGCCACGGCTTTTTGTTTTTACAGGAATATCTATACAGCGAAATTCAGTTCTTTGTCAGCGTATAACGTTGCTATTTGTAACATCAATATAACATACAAATTATTTTAATTCCGTAAAAAAGTTAAAACTAAAAATGGGTCATCAATATATAATGGAAACGAAGTATAAAAATATTCCCTGGAACGTCTTCTAGAAATATTTGTGAATTGTTTTAATTTCCATTCTTCATGATGATGGTGATATAATATCATATTATTAATATTATTAACAATTAAAGGGTTAAAAATCACCGAGGTTTCATCAGGACCTCGAAGTCTGAACGGGTTATTGTCTGCCCTTGCGTCGGGAGAACGGCTGCGATTTCTGTTTGGTACTTTTGGGCGTATTTGAAGAGTTGTGAGACAGCGAACTTGTAACTGAAAGGCTGAAAGGGAACAAGTGTTAATCAGAAACCTGTTCATGATGTCAAAGTAAGAGGTTCAAAGGATGAACTGACACGAGAAATGTTTAAATCAGAAGATTCTGAGTTTCTGAATATCATGTAACTTGGACTTTAAAGTCAATAAGTTTTACTTGACGCATTATAATCGAATAAATATAATGTAAACATATCGCGTGTGGACATATCGCGTGTTTCGTTAAGTAGTTAGTGGGGTGTCAAGGGGTCGGGATAGCAGGAAAAGAATTTCGTAGCCCCATGAGGTCTGCAGTAGAGTACCGGTGGGGGAAGGGGGCAGAGCCCCTCAAAGACGTAGTTATAATCAAATTTATTCTCTGTATTTTAATCTACATACCACAGTACAGAAGTACCGTAGTTTGATCCGTCCACATCTCTGGGTTACAAATGGCAACATAATATAAAGTTTTGAGATAATATTGACTTACCAGCTTGGCGGGTAGTTTGCTTTCTGCAGTTACTGTTCTGATGCTGACTGGAGGTGACTGCCGCACGTCCTTATACCACCTGAAAAGACGGAAGATTATAGTTGATCTGTAAAATACCATAACGCACCTAATTTAGACTGAGTTTGAGGAAATATTAGAATATTGGCAAAGTTTCAACCATCATAATATGTAAACTACAATACTCGACTTAGCACCATATGATACCTAACACGCAATCGACAATCTTTGCATTGGATTTGACAGAAGCATATCGATTAATATTATGATCCTATGATTAAATGCTAATTGGCCAAATGATTTCTGATCATTCAACAGTATTAAGAGTTCAATTAAGGCTTGGTAGGGAAATATTAAAACATTCGTGTTGCCGTAAAGTTAATTTAAACACTTTAATGTACAACAAAATACTAAAGTTATTAAAGTAAAACTTGGCAACTCCGCGAATATCGTTTACTTACTTGTCAACTTTGCTGCGATAAATGTTAACCTCTCTGTTGTATACCAACTTATTGGCGGACGAATCCTGACAAAATTAGGACTTTGATAACGAGAATACAATTGATAATGTTGTGATTTCAACTAGATGTCATAATCAATCTATAATTATTTATTCCCTTGCTGGTTGCGACTATTTTTGATGATACAATATCTTCTCTGTGATTTTCAATACTACAAATTCTGAGGAACAGGACCCTCACGAACCTTATTAAGAGTCATTGTGGCCAATGAGAAGGAGTCCATGAAGCACTGCCCAATCACTGACAAATAGGAGTCCATGATCGGAGGCTTTTCTATGTCGAAAAGGAACTGCGGGTTTTTGATGATGTTTATCCAGAACCGCAGCGGTAAACTGAAATGAGGCGGGGGTCAGAGTTCAGTATTTCTACTTGTTTGCTCTTTGATAATACTCTTTCGTATTCGGCATGCGAATAAGACATTTTAAATTAAGATGGAATTCAACGGTAGTGTTACTTCATAATCATTACAAACATATTTTTGGATGATCCTCCAGTGAACCTCGGTCCAGGCTCTTACGAAATATATATTTGACATATATTTCGACACGTCCCTAATTGTCATCCTACCTGTTGGTTTTCCACACGTGGGCTATCTCCGCGTCTCCCCTATCTCTTTCTGCCAGAAGGGCCGTCTTGTCGTCCAGATAGTCGAACAGGAACTTGATAGCAGCCGGGATGTTGTTACTCTCCATGAAGATAGTGCCCATCATGGAGTCCAGGACTTTGCTGAGGTGCTCCTGAGATGTAACCATATTAGGGATCCCTCAACTCAATTAGGGATCATTCACATGTTAGTGATCGTTTTGCTCACATTATGTTGTCAATTTATCAATCCCTTCACCAGTCATGTTTACAGTAGATGTATTTATTACACTCAAATGTAGCGTAATCATTTGAAAACCCCCCTGTTTGAACCTTGACTGCGTAATTATGTGAATGATCCCTTATTAGAAGTGATTTTAGTGTACACTATATGATGTATAAGGTTACCACTGATAAGGGTTACCGACTGTAGGCATTTTCATTGATTTCCTGTCCTCCTGACTCGTGTACATATTGTATTAAGATGTACATAGTACAATGTATACTGTATAGTCTTTGGGTTGCGGTGTTAAATGTAGGGAAGCAAATGTGATGAGTTTCACTTTCGGAATACCGATATTATGGAATGGGGAATTTTGATTTCTGGCGAAAAACGACATAATACCCAGCCTCCCAGGAGAAAAGTAAGCAAAAAAAAGTTTGAGAAAAGTGAGAAAAAAGTTTGTAAAAGTTGAGAACAAAGTGTGAACAAACCTTGGTGCGGATGAGGGAAGGGAGGAAAGCTTCACTCGCTATTTTGGTGGTGGTGACTGTGTTAGTGTTACGCTTGTTGGGGGCAGGCGACCTAAAGTCTATCTCAGAATTAGTTCCTTTGACGAGATGACATCTGCATATATGTCCGGTTAAAGGAGGAGAAACTGTGAAGGGAGAATAAAATTATATTTCATTGAAAATGATATATGGAATATGGATGTGTCATAGGATAATTGATAAGGATGGGAGACTAAGAATTCTTATCCTTCATAAAGTTAGCTGGTTTATGTCAGGAAGTAAACCTGCATATTTCCGAGACAGTTTGTCGTTTGGCGCTCCGTATGGTGCTCATTGGAGCTTGGTGGAAGTCGTTAAAGAGCGTCAACTTCAGCAAGTCCTTGGTCGCTACTTTGTACGACTTGAGCGTGTTGAACTGCTTCTCTACGTTCAGCTCAGACATCTGTCAGGGTTGATGATATATTAGAAAACGTCCTACAGCAGAAATATTTCTTTAATTTCAAAGATATGATTGAAATTATTCAATTCAGAAACTGAATCCATATTAGTGTTTTCATAGTGACTCATTAGAACACTGACCCTATCATCGAAGTCGCTGAGTTCCATGTTTCCCGGCCCCTGTCCTGAGGCCGGTGTCCAGACCAAACTCAGGCCGTCCAGGGAGGGCTGCTGGGAGAAGGGTTGGTGCGGGTATATCGCCCGGTAGAGTTTACCCTTCACTTGGGTGATGGTGTCACAGTCCAGGACGGAGACGGGACTTAGGGCCCGGGTCCCGTCAGGGCCCTCAGCGTCTACCTCCAGCACTTTGTACTCCATCTGGAGGAGGGGGAAGGAGTAAGAATAACGGGAGAGAGTGGCACAACAGTAAGGAAACGAGCTGTAATGAATTCAAAACTGTAACCTAAATTATACAACGCTTCTACTTCCCTAGATACAATAGATAACACACAACTCATCTCCTCACTCAATATCCTATCCTGAGACAAGGCGAATCTAGCTTGGTGGGTCACAAAGTCAAGCGGTCCAAGCTCCACTGTTACGTTTATCTTGTAACATAGCTCGTAGAGCGGGGGTCCAGTCACATTGTACAGGTAATTGTGTCTGAAATGAGAGGGGTAAGTCACATTGTACAGGTAATTGTGTCTGAAATGAGAGGGGTAAGTCACATTGTACAGGTAGTTGTGTCTGAAATGAGAGGGGTAAGTCACATTGTACAGGTAGTTGTGTCTGAAATGAGAGGGGTAAGTAACATTGTACAGGTAGTTGTGTCTGTAATGGGAGGGGTAAGTCACATTGTACAGGTAGTTGTGTCTGAAATGGGAGGGGTAAGTCACATTGTACAGGTAGTTGTGTCTAAAAAGAGAGGGGTAAGTCACATTGTACAGGTAGCTGTGTCTGAAATGGGAGGGGTAAGTCACATTGTACAGGTAATTGTGTCTGAAATGAGAGGGGTAAGTCACATTGTACAGGTAGTTGTGTCTGAAAAGAGAGGGGTAAGTCACATTGTACAGGTAGTTGTGTCTGAAATGAGAGGGGTAAGTCACATTGTACAGGTAGTTGTGTCTGAAATGAGAGGGGTAAGTCACATTGTACAGGTAATTGTGTCTGAAATGAGAGGGGTAAGTCACATTGTACAGGTAGTTGTGTCTGCAATGGGAGGGGTAAGTCACATTGTACAGGTAGTTGTGTCTGAAATGGGAGGGGTAAGTCACATTGTACAGGTAATTGTGTCTGCAATGGGAGGGGTAAGTCACATTGTACAGGTAGTTGTGTCTGAAATGAGAGGGGTTAGTCACATTGTACAGGTAGTTGTGTCTGAAATGGGAGGGGTAAGTCATATTGTACAGGTAGTTGTGTCTGAAATGAGAGGGGTAAGTCACATTGTACAGGTAGTTGTGTCTGAAATGGGAGGGGTAAGTCACATTATACAGGTAATTGTGTCTGAAATGAGAGGGTTAAATGGGAGAAGTTGTGCTTGAAATGGAGGGTAAGTCATTGTACAGGTAGTTGTGTCTGAAATGGGAGGGGTAAGTCACATTATACAGGTAATTGTGTCTGCAATGGGAGGGGTAAGTCACATTGTACAGGTAGTTGTGTCTGAAATGGGAGGGGTAAGTCACATTGTACAGGTAATTGTGTCTGCAATGGGAGGGGTAAGTCACATTATACAGGTAATTGTGTCTGAAATGGGTCACATTGTACAGGGTCAAATGAGAGGGTAAGTCACATTGTACAGGTAATTGTGTCTGAAATGGGAGGGGTAAGTCACATTGTACAGGTAATTGTGTCTGAAATGAGGGTAAGTCACATTGTACAGGTAATTGTGTCTGAAATGGAGGGGTAAGTCACATTGTGTTAGGTAATTGTGTCTGAAATGGGAGGGGTAAGTCACATTGTACAGGTAGTTGTGTCTGAAATGAGGGTAAGTCACATTGTACAGGGGTTGTGTCGAGAGGGGTAAGTCACATTGTGTACAGGTAATTGTGTCTGAAATGAGAGGGTAAGTCACATTGTACAGGTAATTGTGTCTGAAATGAGAGGTAAGTCACATTGTACAGGTAATTGTGTCTGAAATGAGAGGGTAAGTCACATTGTACAGGTAATTGTGTCTGAAATGAGAGGGGTAAGTCACATTGTACAGGTAATTGTGTCTGAAATGAGAGGGGTAAGTCACATTGTACAGGTAGTTGTGTCTGAAATGAGAGGGGTAAGTCACATTGTACAGGTAGTTGTGTCTGAAATGGGAGGGGTAAGTCACATTGTACAGGTAATTGTGTCTGAAATGAGAGGGTAAGTCATTGTACAGGTAATTGTGTCTGAAATGAGAGGGGTAAGTCACATTGTACAGGTAATTGTGTCTGAAATGAGAGGGGTAAGTCACATTGTACAGGTAATTGTGTCTGCAATGGGAGGGGTAAGTCACATTGTACAGGTAATTGTGTCTGAAATGAGAGGGGTAAGTCACATTGTACAGGTAATTGTGTCTGAAATGAGAGGGGTAAGTCACATTGTACAGGTAATTGTGTCTGAAATGAGAGGGGTAAGTCACATTGTGTCTGTGTCTGAAATGAGAGGGGTAAGTCACATTGTACAGGTAGTTGTGTCTGAAATGAGAGGGGTAAGTCATATTGTACAGGTAGTTGTGTCTGAAAAGAGAGGAGTAAGTCATATTGTACAGGTAGTTGTGTCTGAAATGAGAGGGGTAAGTCACATTGTACAGGTAGTTGTGTCTGAAAAGAGAGGAGTAAGTCATATTGTACAGGTAGTTGTGTCTGAAAAGAGAGGAGTAAGTCATATTGTACAGGTAGTTGTGTCTGAAATGAGAGGGGTAAGTCACATTGTACAGGTAGTTGTGTCTGAAAAGAGAGGAGTAAGTCATATTGTACAGGTAGTTGTGTCTGAAATGAGAGGGGTAAGTCACATTGTACAGGTAGTTGTGTCTGAAATGAGAGGGGTAAGTCACATTGTACAGGTAGTTGTGTCTGAAATGAGAGGGGTAAGTCACATTGTACAGGTAGTTGTGTCTGCAAAAAGGGAGAAATGTGTCAGATTTAAGTAACACTAACAGCAGAAAAATTATAGGAGTATAGGGAGTTGGGAGTGAGAAGTGAGACCTGAAAGTAAGTGGGGTAGGATCCTGAAAAGACATTTCATCTGACTAGTGATTATCTGAGCTGTCATGATGTTTTTCAAACCGAAGGGCTCCATACAGGGTTCGCTCTGCACCTTTTCGTAATAATGTTGCGATGTATACGCCTCTTGTTGTAACAAGGGTATTAACTAGGATTGCTGACTTTTGAGCTGTTGCATGCGGATGTAAATAAAATACTTGGCTAGGATGCCATCAGAATTAAGATTCATTTTACTTCCTAAGTTGTAAGGCTTTGCCTTGGTATTCGTCGAGATAAAGTACTAATTCCTTTCCATTTTGTACGAGTTGCTATATTTCTTAAAGCTGGCAGCGTAGCTATTATTGATAAACCCATTATGTTAACGATTTTCCCATTTATTATTCCAAAATATTATTTTATGTGAATTTTTATTCCATGAACATGGCATCAGTAATTTGATATTGCTTTTAGAGAGAATTATTTCATAGGTAATTTGTGAAGTACCCGTCGTTTGACTTCCTGAAATCCTAGACCCTTTGGTTCGAGGGATTATCCAGGTCGGAACGTGTTGATCGGGTGGACATTTGTTCAATCTTTCTGTTTCTAATTTTCTCACGAAACAAATAAAAATAGGTATTGTTGTACTGGTTGAGAGCTTCTTTTACTTCCTCCGTGATCCGTTGTCACGTACGTTTTACGTTGTACATAGTACAACTTGTAAAGTACGTCATGATCAAATAAATTAAAAGTCATGATATTATGATTTAATCAAATAACAACGAGACAGATAAAGAAATCCGATGAATATGAGTTGTGGTGAATTTTCATTTTTGTTTTCGCAACTTGAAAATGATGGGATCATCCTTTCGGACCGCGTATTTCAAATTTATTTCAAATTTTCAAAACAGTCAACCGTGAGTCACGGTTGACTGTTTTGAAAATTTGAAATACATTGAAATACATTGCTAATCGTTGAAATACTAATTCCCAGCTATGCTATGCCATTTCAACTAGTGAGCTTGTTAGCATTTTTCATTGTTTCTGCTTCCTACGAGCGGTCATGTCTCGAAGAGCGTGTGAGTAAAGTTATCTCGCGATATTTGGGATTTGTGGGTTCTTGATTCTTGGATAATTCGGAATTCTGAGATTCTTGTGATTTGTGAATAATATTTATGCAAAAGGGTCTCGCCTGAGAATGTAATTCTGCATGAGAAACATTAGCTTCATTCAGCGTGATATTCATGCAACTCAATGGTGGGATATTCTCTAATCTCTGTACAACTCAATCCATTTAAAATACAATCCTCTCAGAGGGCAGCAGAATGGCTCCGCCAAGAGTCACGGGGTAGGGTGAAGCGAGGCGACGACTTCATAACATGGCGCATCCCAACCCCCACTGCCACACCACCGCAAGGAGCAGAAGCAGTCTCCACTCCTGAGACTGAGCAGGAATCACGCGTGAGGGATCACGCGGTAGATCACGTGACTGATAACGCCAGCCAGGAGGATCACGTGACATGGTACATTCCTGAGTGTGACCCGGTCACGGGGGAATGGCTGCCGTTGCAGCGGGATAGCGACGACAGAAGGTGGTGCGTTCACCCAGTTACAGGTACACGGGAGCTCTAGTAAGTCTGATCTTAGTTATTTTCCCATAAAATACCATGAATCCCCATAAATTTCCCAGATGCATCCTTGAAAGCCAATACAAAAACATAATTTTAGACCCATTTTCCACAGGCGAGGTTGTTTCTGAGAAGTCAGACATTCTGTCGAGCTGCGAGGGCTGCCTTATGTCCCGACTGGTTAACATGCGGGACATTCGGAGGGCTGAGGAAGCGGGATCCACTGCTAACAATGCTTACTTTCCCGAGTGTCAGGTTTGTGGGGGATAAAGTTTGTGAGGAGATGATGATGAAGACCCACGGTGGGGTACCAATAAGGGAGAATGTTTAGTTTGATGGTGAATTATTGGTAGCTCTTTCGAAAGCATACCAAGCGTTCAGAGGCAAAGGAAAGGGTGATATTTCACCTCCATTTCACTCTCAGGAAGATAAACCGGAATTGTACGAGGAGAAGCAATGTTGGAACGGATACTTCAACGCTTGCTGGTGTGTGGACCCAGTCAGTGGCCAAGCCACAACCTTCCCATCCGAAAAAGAGGTACCGACCATGGAATGATCAAAAAATGCACAACATTTTCGTTTAGCTGCAATGCAAATCGATAAAAGAAATATAAAATATTAAATTTTCATAATAATTTATTAATCGAAATAAAACAAAAACTCAGATTCTCGTATCCGTAAGGTGAATTGTGGTTTTCAAGCCGGATCAGCAGAGAACATGGTCAGAGTCAGTAACTCCCCGACCTGGTGTCAAGTGATAGAGAACCTGATCACTCACTACAACAGAGTGTATCCGGGTGTTATGGAGGGGCACCTTGACCCATCCAACATCATGGGAGGAGGTAACCTGCTGAGAGAGGCGACACTCCAGCCTGACATTCTTATGGAGATACGGTGCGGGGAGGATGGTAACTTTGCAGAGGAGCAGTGTCTCGGAGCGGAGTGTTGGTGTGTGGACAGACTCACGGGACATGTTACGGAGGGGGGATGTAGGAGGGGCAAACGAGATGTTCCAGAGGAAGAAGGTGGTTTGGGAGATGATGAGATCTCACAACATGATACGTCTAATGATGTGATGCTGGGGAAGGCGGTAAGGAACTGTTTGGAGGTGAAAAGAGCACAGCTTGAGGCTTTCTATGAGTTCGTACTCCGAGGTAAGCCGTATCAATGATACGTGGTACGTGGTTCAGATTTCATACTTTCATAGTGCGGATTGAAATTTTTATTTTGCCTGCAAGAATTATTTTTTGTTTGAAACCCACGGTGTGGTCAGGGCTTATAATTGGATAAAATCATAACAGTTCATGCACGAGTGGTAACAAACCACATGTAATTGCAGAAGTTCACCACCTCTTCCATAACAGGTGTGATCCTGGAAAACCTGACGATCCCCAAGTGCACGTCTGGAGGACTGTGGTCGGAGCTGCAGTGCTCCAACCAGACAGTAAAGGACGAGACGCTGTGCTGGTGCGTGGATCAGGTGACAGGAATCCAGACCACTGGAGCCAGTGTCACCCTGCGATCCTGTGACACCTGCTGGGCACACGTGCTGCGGACCAAGAAGGCTCAGGTTGAGGTATGATAGTTGGAGGAATTTCATGATTTCTCTTTCAAACATATGAAAGATATCGTTTAGAACCTGGAATGTTTACGATCACGACTAGCACATGCTATTCGAAGGCTCCTGTTATTGGAACTTTCGCGTATGGTTAAACGTTTTAAACTGCTTCCTAAACTTGAATATTTACGATTTGAGCGAAATAAAACTCAATGGGAATTCTATGATTTTGCTCACCAGGATTACACGACGTGTGACGAGACAGGCCAGTACTACACGTCCATCCAGTGTAACATTGACGGAGACTGCTGGTGTGTGGACCACGTTACTGGCACGGTACTCGCAGGAGCCCTTGGCTCGCGGCCAAACATCGCAGAATCACGTGTTACGGGCGAGGAATGCGAGATATTGGACAGATATCATAATTTAAAGTAAGCTAGAGTGGGTAACTCGACTAGAAGGAACAAATCGGGAAGATAGATCAGATAACGCACGTACTGATGCAGTCCTTCAGTTGAACTATTGTATTAGACACTATTTTTCTCTTGGGTCCAAATCATGCTTTTTAGTTTTAAACTTTCTTTATTTCACTGACCGTTAAATTTATATCAATTTCATTAATCGGTCATAATTGAAATCTCTAGATTTGTAGAGATTATTTGAAAGGGAATTCCAAGCGAAAATTTACGTTGTATTAGAGAATACATTGTACTTGATCATTTTTATCCAGTAACATGAGAATTCTATCACTTATCAGTTTTATTACTTTCACACCAGGCATCATGTTAGATAAGTAAACGCACGGAAGGTCACATTGCGAGTTTTGACATGATATTCGTGCAACCTTATTATATAGGATGGATCTTAAATCGCCACCATATTTTTCCTGTTGTTAGATTTTTCAACTCTTTTTTAACTCGTTAACAAAAAATACGACGAGGATGGGATTCGAACCCACGCGGGCATTGCCCAATGGATTAGCAGTCCATCGCCTTAACCACTCGGCCACCTCGTCCTATGTGGTCAGGAATATAACTCAGAAAAACAAAAATTTAAAAATTAAAAGCCTTGACCAATATACGTTGTTAAAAATATATCCGTATTTCTGTGGAGAATAGCACCTGTACGAATCGATCCTTTTTCATCATCCTTACAAATCTCATTCACATAAAATACCTCTGCTGGGATTGTTGCTTCTTGTTTGGTGCTAATAGGCCACTGACGCTAGTGTCTGCGGCACACGTATTGGAAGGGACTACCAGTGATAATTACGTTGCTTCCAATTCATCCAGAATCAAACAACTGCACACTCAGCAAACCGTACTCGTTTGGTAAGGCGAAAGATCTTCTATCTTAACAGATGAAACAACCTCCTGCCTACCAGAGCTTCTCCTATGAGTTTGAGTAATATAACTGCCAGGCCGTATGCTTGTAAATATGTCAGATAAGAGCTGGTCGGTTCAAAACATACGACGAGGATGGGATTCGAACCCACGCGGGCATTGCCCAATGGATTAGCAGTCCATCGCCTTAACCACTCGGCCACCTCGTCTTAAACGGCACCTTTTTGATTCTAACTTTGAATCTATAGTTTTTAACGACACGTCAGTAAACATTATTGTGTTCCTATAGCATTGAACAGTTGAAATATGAAATGAAGATAATCAGGTGTCAACTGATAAGATTATAGAATTTAGAATTAAAATTGAGTCCACCGAAAAACATACCATCATACAGATTACAAAATTAAAGACCTACTACAATTTGGATCGGCGTACGAAACTCGAATGTTATCTGCTGTATAAAAGATGTCACTAAGTCTAGAGTGTTTCCGAAATTTGAAAGTTGCACGTTACCGCACACGAACGCAATACTAATTTAAACAGCATGACTTAGACAGTACAGTCACGTACGTACACAGTGGCGCGCGTTTTACAAATGTCTAAAACGTTCTCTTTCTCGATGCCAATTGCCGATACACCTTTGAATTTTTCGAATTCTGGTTTAAATGCAGGCACGAAAAAGTTTTGGCAGCCACATGAACAAAAATACTGGAAAAGTCATAGTGCGATTGATATTCCTTAAACCGACTCCCAAAAATACGACGAGGATGGGATTCGAACCCACGCGGGCATTGCCCAATGGATTAGCAGTCCATCGCCTTAACCACTCGGCCACCTCGTCTTATGCAGTCTGTGGTTCAATGCATTGTATACCAACAACAGATTGCTGTTGGTTGTCATACTATACAGGACTTCAGAGAGCATCGGTATAGCTAGGGGCACATAACTCCATGATGGACCGTGTTACAAATTTTAATATTGTTTATCACATCACTGAATTCAAACATATCATTTGAGAGATTTGTTGAGCAGCAAAGAATTTACAGGAAGCCTCAACTAAGAAGAAAAGAAAACGATTTACTTGAACTAATCGACATAATCATTGGATTCTTGGGAACAAACCAATGATTTTGTCCGCAATAAAATTTAGTGGGATTTTAACTTTTATACTCAAAACTCGTGCATTAACTTACAATGCTAGCGATAGCCAGTTGGTGAGGAGTTTCTCTGCAACTGATTTGGTCGATCTGAGAAGGAGTTTGGGGGACTTGTTGACATCAGCAGCGATGATTTTATCAAGGAGAAGGAAGAGGATGTGGGAAAGGTAGTTGAAGTCGCTGTACAGTGCTATCGTAAGGTAGGATGCAACCTCGCATCGGTGGGCAATCTGCGAAAGAAGAGGGGCGTAAACTTATAACATACCATTCTAATGGATTGCATAAAACTTGGTGGGCAAGTTGAAAACGTTAAATGAAACGAGAACGTTTAAAATCAGGAGCTTTTTAAAATGATGCCATTATCGTGGTAAGCTCCAATACAAAAAAATATAATAAATTATTATTCCCTTTCTGTACATCGCACCTGGAACTCCCGTTGTTTTTCGATAACGTCGATGAACTTCACCACAAAGAGATCGTTGCGAAGGAATTTGAAGAATTCCTGAAGTTGATAATCTGGTTCCTCGCACTGGTCCAACTGAAACGAAAGTAAATAGGTTAAACTTTCCCAGGCAGGTTTCACTCTATCGGGGGAAAAATTGACCTCAGAGGAAGTATACTTCCTCTGAGGTCAATATTTTCCACCGATAGGTTTTGCCATTCAGAATTTTCCCTTTTTTGCGACACATATAATATCAATTATGAAAACTTTACACTTTATCAGGAACGTACCTGGAGGTTACTGAGGATCTTCCTTTTGTCCACATTTGGGAACATGATGTGAACGAGGTAATCGGAGAAGATCCGGTACGGTATCTCCAGGGGATCTATCTTTATCTTGGCTGTGTGGTCCGTCATGAGCGTCAATTCCGTGAATTCTGCGGAAGGAGAGGTATTATCAAGGCGAGGGGGTTCGAGAAGGGAATATAGAAATTCGGGAACGTTCTTATTTTATTCGGGAACATTCTTATTTTTATTCGGGATATTTCATTCATTTAAGTTATTTCGATCATAGATGTTTTCTATTAGCCAGCTGGTCAGACTACGTCTGACAAATGCTAACTGTGTGTTGTTGACAGCCCCTTGGAGAATTGACGCGGGTCAGACAACAAATGCTAACCTTGCCGTGCAGCCTTAGCGTAGGAAGCCTCCACCTTGTCAATCTCCTTCTGATGCTTCTTCTCCATGGTGATCATGTGGTTCTTGTCCTTCCAGTTCTTAACAGCCAGCGAGATGATGATAATCAGCACCAGGAACAACAAAGCACCTGCAGGGGGTTGGGTGGTGGAAAGGTGTAACATCGAATTTAAAAGTGATATGAAATAACCGGTTTCAACAGACCCAGTGCCGGATGCTGAGCGTTACTGATTCGTGGTTTTTAGTCATAGCGTTCAAGATCCAGCAGGACATTTGGAAAAGATCGGTTCAATGTTCATCAACAGTAAAACTAATGGGAGCGAAAATTCCATGGTTGCACTTCCTCTTTTGGGTTATTTGATTGAATGCGGCTCTTTTTGTGATATTCGCTCTTTTTCTCATATCTTCAACAAAAGAAGTTTCCAATTGATAATAGTCGATGTGAGTTTCTGCCGACTAGACGAACTTACCCGCGCCGATGTAGACGAACTTCATGGGGAAGCCGCTCTCCATGAAGACAACCCAGCCTATGTCCTTGCGGTAGTTGCTGATCTGCAGTCGGACCGGGAACTTGTCGTTATAATCGTCATTCTGCAGGAGGGCGCGCCGTACTCGGGTGCTGTCTTTGTAGAGGCTTTCTGGAGGGGTACGAGGGGGTATTAGAGGGGATATTAGGGGGATAATAGAGGGGTATTAGAGGGGATATTAGAGTCTAGAGGGGTCAGGGGTATAAGAGAATAGGGAGGGTATTAGAGGGGATATCAGAGGGGTATTAGAGGGTTGCGATATAATATGGGCAATTGTAATCAAATTCAGAGGGATTTCTTGATTTCAAGGCGTGTATTTTTCCTAAGGGAAGTTTCATTTAAAGCTGCCTTCTGTGAGCAATTGTAGAGCAAATTGAAGGTACGAACCTTTTATCTGTTCAACAGTCGGTACCACGCAAACGAATCTGCTCAGATCGCCCGTCTGACCGTTAGAGCGTGACAAGACGGTGATGGACGCGTTGATACAGGGCATCTTGCCAACTATCACGGCTACCTGGTCGTCAAACCTAGGAGAATTCACGGATCGTGTCGTTGAATAAGAGTCGCATGATAACAATTACGCTTTGAGTCAAGTCATCAAGTAGTACACACCACATGATCGATCACAAGCTTGGTTTATCTTTATTATTGTGATTTGCGTGACAAGTGATATGAGATGCAGGCTCACGAGTAACATTCAGCTACGATACACGATCATCCTGATCTAAAGTAGCATTTGAGGACGCCCTTCCGGCCATTTTCCGTGACATATATCAAAGATGTTATTATTTGCCTCGAGCCTCAGGACCACAAAACTCTCCTGCTGATCTATTAACCTGTGTATCTGCGTCATGGTGATGTTGATACACCTGTTTCTGCTCATGGTGATGTTGTGTTGTTTAATAAACCTTTAGGGTTTGTGATTACTTCCATAGTCCTTGGGGAGGTGCACAGGGACTCTACGTTATGGGTATATAAAGGTTTAGGATTTCAGAACATGTTACGCTTCTGTATTGTAGAGAAAAATCATGTCTGTTTAAGTTGAGAAATCTTTTCATTGGTTTTCAAACGTTGTATGGGACACGAATTAAATAGGTGTTGTTGTTCTCCACGGACGGCGAATGAAGCAGCCGATGACTCCCTTAGGGATTTGTGATAATTTCCTGTAGTCCTTGGGTGGCCCCCAACGGTAATCCAATATGTGACAATATTCTCAAAACCTTTAGTCAACAAGCAACTCCATAGCGAAGGAATTTTGAAAATTGAAACTTTGATTTTGCGAAAAAAGGGCGTGGCCTCCCACGCCCCTCAGAACAATAATTCGGACAAAATTCTCAAAATTAGTATTCATCATGATGGCGAAGGAATTTTGAAAAAATTCGAGTTTAATTTTTGCGAAAAAAAAGGGCATGCCCGCCTCAGGGTGACCCAATAACTCGGACAAAATTCTCAAAATTTTATTCATCATGAGCAACTCAATGGCGAAGGAATTTTGAAAAAATTCGAAAGTTCAATTTTAAAAGGGCTGGTCTTGCCCCTCACCCAATAATTCAGTCAAATTTTATTCAGTGCAACTCGATGAGTATTTCCAAAAAAACAGTTAAATTTTTTGGTGTCTGGTGAAAAAAAAAAAAAATTTCTCATTATTTTTGATTTATTATAAATGAATAATTTCGTTGCCTACTTGAATTTGCTAACGCCTGCCAGCACATATATATATATATATATATATATTAACAACACGCATTATATATAGTAAGATAAGATGCGTGCTGAGATTGCGTCAAGTCGAGATCAGTCATAGTATCGGTGCCAGAGAATCCGAAACAACATCAATTATTTGGTGTCCACTTGGTTCTTTGCTCGGATCAATGAATTCGTTTTCAAACATGTTTTTTGATTAATGCAGATTTAAATATAATACGGTGCAAACTTTCGACAGCTTGTGGTAAGGTCATTTTTATTCCTTTCATAAGTAAATGTAGGCCATCTCTACTACTAAAATGGCACGAAGTTTTTGAGGCATATAACGAAAAAAGAAGTTACAATTTTAAATCTCAAGATAGCGCTATAAAATAAAATCTTTGACTTACGTTATCCATCTTGAAGCCGTATTGGTAAGAATCAGGCATATCAATGGGCATGGTATAGACCAGCTCAGTAGGAGAATGAACGACTGGCACCAAGCCAGTTCCCGTGAAGCCTCCACTCGCCACATCACCACATTCCACCACCAACTCCTTCTTCTCCTCCTCCTCCTCCTCATCGGTTTCTATGACGTAATCATCGGTCTTGGTGACGTCACCGTCCTCATCTGTTTCTGCAGGAGCAGTAGCTGGGTTCTCCTCACCCTCCTCATTAGAGTCGAGGTCCCTTCGTCGTTTAGAGGTGGCTGCTGTAGCAGGTGTCTTGATGACAAGGAGAGGTTTCTGGATCAGGTCGAAGTTACTACCGCTTACCGTGATGTTCATTCCGCCTGAAAGGACATTATTACAGAAAATAACGCTTACAGAAAAATGAGCCTACATCTCTACATGTCGTTAAGCTACATGAAAAAAGGCCAACTTTTTATACGTTGCACCATTGAATTGTTTGAATTGCTGTAGTCATTTGGTTACCTTTAGCAAGCGTACAGTTCGGTCTGACTCCAGCTACCACAGGGTCTGCTGCGTAGGTGAAAGCCTTTGAACTTGTATAATTTTTGTCACCAGTCCGAACCGACAACGGCACAGTGGAAATTGTCTGCCCAGCAGGGGTCTCACAAGTCAGGGTCTGTGAGGCACTGTCACACCTAAGGGGGTTCCACAAGTCAGGGTCAGTGAGACACTTTGACACCTGACGGGGGTTTCACAAGTCAGGGTGAGATACTGTCCCATCTTAGGGGTTTCACAAGTCAGTGTCTGTGAGACACTGTCACACCTGAGGGGTTTCACAAGTCAGGGTCTGTGAGACACTGTCACACCTAAGGGGGTCTCACAAGTCAGGGTCTGTGAGGCACTGTCACACCTGACGGGGGTTTCACAAGTCAGGGTCTGTGAGATACTGTCACACCTGAGGGGTTTCACAAGTCAGGGTCTGTGAGACACTGTCACAGATTCAATTAATGCTCGTCGCTGAGCTTTGACGAGAGCATTATTGAAGCGTTGGCTAGAGCATAGCAAACCAGGGAACGATCGATTTTTCATTAATTCGACAGGAAACAGAATACGCTAGTCTGATTATGCAATGTACCCTGACATGATTTAAATCACGAGACACGAGTTGCCAAACTATTTCGATAAATAATAAATTTGGCATTGGAGATCGAGATTCGAGACATAAACGATTTGTCAAATTTCATTGATGATTGGACTTCGAGAGCTTCGAGCAAACGTGAGCGCGTTCGTACCTGATTTTCTTGCCGTTCTGAAAGTTGAACGTGACAACAGTCTGATCTTCGATACAAATCCGAGGTCCCTTGATGGTAACGCGGGTTCCTCCGGACAACGGTCCCATCATGGGTTTCACACTCGTTATTTTCAGTTGCTGGGGAGATGATATATACGATAGGTTGGTGTATTAAAGCGCAGAGCATTTTCCAAGTTATGTTGATTCACGTCAGTTTTAAGAGTTTCTCATCCATGGCAATTTGTTCAGTCCTATATTCCAATTTCAAAAGAATTTCATAGCCTTGTTGGATGTTAATTTCTTGTTGGATTTTTATTTTGCGTTCGTTGAGCGCGCTGTTCGGATACTGAAACTTACCGCGAATGTGAACGTCTTGTTGGAATTGTGTTCGTTGAGCGCGCTGTTCGGGTACTGAAGTCTGATCTTTGCTTTCTCCTCCACGTGCAGGTATTGGAGACCAAGCGCCGACATGATATCGGGGGTGATGCACTTCAGTCTGGAGAAAAGAGGGATTAGAGGAGAAAAGAGGCATTGCAGGAAGAAGGGGTGATTAGAGGAGGAAGGAGTGATAACTGGAGAAAGAATCTGCATGAAGAAACTCATTTCAGTGCAGCAATGAACTGATGTCTCCTATTCTCAATTCTGTAGTGAAGTAAGCAACGTACAATCTTTGAAAGAAATTTGTATGTTTGATTTAAAATGCTGATTCAAAATCATACGGTTTCACGGATCGGGTCGCTGAATAAGAGTCTCATGGTTACAATTAATGCGCAGTTTATCCATTCTCTTTTGACTCAATGGTACAAGTAAAAATGAAAACGATGGAAAAGATAATGAATAAACTACCCATACTATGCCGCGCGCGAGAAATAGGCGGTTCAACGTCATCAACTCATTACATTGAGCATTGATAATGACGTCATCCTACCCGCCTATTTCTCGTGCGCGGCGTTTAATTATACGATTTATCACGTAGTACGTACGTGGTCGAGCTCTCAATCGTGGGCTCCTTGCAATCCAACGTAGTCTCTGATCCGTCAGTCATAGTAAAAACGAACTTGATCTTTATTTCCTGTCCTTTCCTAGCAAGACTGGTTCCCATGATTGTGATGGAAACCCCACCCTCGCCGGGACTCCATTTTGGGGTTACCTACCGAGATGCGAGGGGTTAGGTTTGAGGTTAAATTAGGGGTTGAGGGTCTGAGTAGGTTCCCCAATCTGGGGTTACCTGCCGAGATGCGAGAAGTTAGGTTTGAGGTTAAATTAGGGGTTGAGGGTCTGAGTAGGTTCCCCAATCTGGGGTTACCTACCGAGATGCGAGGGGTTAGGTTTGAGGTTAAATTAGGAATTGAGGGTCTGAGGAGGTTCCCAATCTGGCTCAATTATAGAGAAATATCCACGGAACTCACGGATAGTTTATCTAATTTGCCAGCATTGTGCTTGCTATCCTTCGATATCTCTTTGTTATAAAATGCATTCATAATAATTTTCATATTTTCTCCCTATCATTGCCAATGAAGGTCGAATATAATTTTTGATTAGCACTTTACATAAACCAATGACTCGGTTTTTATTCTGTACCTCACAGCAACTTGAATTCGATGATCAATTTTGGAAGGACACCAGAATCTAAACATATTACCTTACGAGACATATTTAAAAGGTACGAAATTTGGGGATTTTTCGAAAAAATCCCCATATGATCCCAAAATTATTTCCCGAATTATTTAATTGTGGGTTTGTGATTTGACTAACAGTGCATAGAATAAACGACAAATTTTAATAAGTATATCAGTGCAGAAGAGTTCAAAATATCTAAAATGCAGTTATTCCAATTAAAACCTTCTACACTCGACTCGATAAAAGGGATCTTGTACTGGAAATTCTACTACATCGATCACCTCAGTGATATTTTCTGAAGTTCTGATTTATTCCCAAAAGTGACCTTATTTTTTCGAATTTGACAAAAAAGGCGAAAATCCCCTAATTTAATTTGGGGTACGAAATTTGGGGATTTTTGAAAAAAATCCCCATATTTTCGAACCCCCAAAATTTCGATCCCCGGAATTATTGTCCCATGTTATTTTATCTTGTAAGGTATGTTTGAATTATTATGAATGCATATTTGTAGATCACTCACATGACACGCATCCCAGGACCCAAACATTAGTGTGAATGTATGCGAATTGATTTTAGGCGAGATCTAAGTGTGATGAAAGTATAAAACGTTACATGAAATTTGAGTATGTATTGAAAAACTTAAAAATACAATAAATAACCAGCTTTGCTCCAACTTACGAAACCAACGTTACCATGTTCACCTACCCGTTCTATCTCCGTGTTAGCAGAGAAGCACTGGTTGACATCGTGAACTGAACTGGTGTCGCAGGCGGCTGAGTTGGAGTACGCACAGGTGTTACCGCAGAACCGACAACTGTACACCTCTACACTGTAGTCCGATACGCACTGGATACAGTCGGCTCCCAGCTTCTCACACGAGTATACCGTTAGTGAGGGGAGGGGAGGGTTAGACGTACGAGAAATAGGCTGTTCAACGTCATCAACTCACTACATCATGATATGATAATGGCGTCATCTCACCCGCCTATTTCTCGTGAGCGGGGTTAATGTGACCACTCACTGGAATTCGGCTGGTCTTGACAGTAGACTCAAGCCTTTAGCTTCCATTGCGCATTTCATGAAGAATCTATCAAGTTAAACTTTCTATAAATGCAGGTGGTATTGCAGAGTCAACCAAGAAAAAAAAAAAAAAAAAAAAAACAGAATGTAATTCTACTAAAACTCACGTGGTGCTGCCACCACGTTCACTCCAGTTTGCATGGCTCCAGCCCTGTGATAGAATTAACCGTAATGACCAGAAGATAACTTGGGCAAAGCAAAGATTGTCTATGTCAGTGTAAAAGAACATGATTCTTTCGTTCAGAAATTATGAGATCAGCAAAAATTAATGTAACCGGTTATTTCTTAACTAGTTACACTCACTCTTAAACCGGTCACATGTAACCTAGTTACACTCACTATTACCTGTAGATAATGCTGACTGTTACGTCACTCTCGGCTATGTCATACTCAGGGAAACTCGAATCAATCTGCAGGAAAAAGTAAAATCAGGGATATTTGTTTACTGCAATTAGTAATTTAAGGTATGTTGGCTCGACATAATGAAACTGTCCCGATACCTTTAGAATTGTAAGCCTCCTCATGCATTCTTGAAATCTGAAAACGTGCGAAAATGTAACAATTAAATCAACCTGGATTGTGAAAATCAAAGCTCGAACGCGCGCAAAATAAACGGTCGTTTTCCCTGAAAAAGTACACTTTTGTAGATGGGAACGACTCCGCGCGTTACGCAGAAACATAGTCGATCGTATGATGTTCATATTATGATCTTTCGCCGAAAATGGAACAAAAGTGTCAGGATTGTAAGCATATTACCTGAGGCCAGAATAAGGCCTGGATTGACTTTATGATGATATAAATATGTCTTAGAGGCATTGAATCGAAAGTTTTGATAGGTTGTTAGGGTCAAGTTGCTACCATGGTGCCGCCACAGAGCCGCCAAAGCCGCAAATTTTCATACAAGTTTATTCCAGTATTTTAGGCGTTTCTAACGGTCTCATGGAGGTCATAGGTACTCAAATTGTTGCAAGATATGTTCTAGAAAGTGTATTCAATGATACAACGTCCGTACGTCGCGTGGTAATCGCCTCAGAAAGTGGAACAAAGTGTATTTGAAAAATGGAACAAAAGTGTCAGGATTGTAAGCATATATGTGGCGGCACCATGGTGGCAACCTGACCCTAACAACCTATCAAAACTATCGATTCAATGCCCCTAAGACATATCTGTATCATCACAAAGTCAATCTAGGCCTAACTCTGGCCTCAGGTAATATGCTTACAATCCTGACACTTTTGTTCCGATTTTGTTCCATTTTTGTTCCAAAATCGGCGAAAGACTGACTCATGATGTTTCCAGTATGTGTTCGAGCTCGAAATTGTCACAAAAAATACCGATCAATCGTCAACAAAACTTGCAGCGCGCACGTAGCTCAACACAAGGAAGCGGATACGTCACTATAGATTTCAGAGGAAATCTGTCACGGATCATAAAGCCAACAAGTAAGCTTGTTCAAATCATGAAAGGGGGTCAGTAGGGCGTCAGAAGAGGGTCAGTAGGGGGTCATTGTAACTTTCATACGACCAGTTTCTTTCTTACCTCGACATCTTTGCAGAAGATGGAGGAGTTAGTTGACTTGGAGTCGATGTTAAAGTATCGGGAATGGGTTGTGTTCACGTTACTCGTTATCTTGCATTGGTAAGCGTTGGAAACCTGAGAATTTGGTTTATAAGTGAGTTGATAGACTTACGATCGCTGGTCAAATCAATTTAACCAAGTTTTTGCAATAAATGATAGTTCCGAAAAGATGAAATCCACATTTTACAGTCTACCTTCTGATATTGGGTCACAATTGAGAACATAACAATCTTGTATAATTGTTGCCATATATAATATGCCTCTTGATTTAATAGCTACTCTAACACTGTGTTTTGCTTTCCAAATTCCAGCCTAAAAAACCTCGCACCTGGTATGCTGGCAGGTTTTCCACGTCTACCACAATCTGTTTTATCGTGTTACACGATAACTTCTTAGGTTCCGTCTTAGTGATCTTCGGACAGAGATTAGGGTCCTGGGATGGGATAATATTCTAGTCAAAAATAAGAGAATATTTTATTCAAAAGACTGCATATTACCAAGTTTCTAATTATAGGATACACGTACAAATTGTGAGTAGCAATGCCATCGCCCATCTCGTGTATTAAGTATAAATTTTATAAGAAAAAGGCTTCTTGAAAACTAGAAGGATTAATAATGAATGATACATATTATGCGAACTTGCTGTACTTTTTTCCTTGTCAGAGCCATTTTTACCAGAATATTGATTTGAGTAGATGGACATTAACATACAGGGCAATGTACCATCTATAAAGAATAAAGAGGTAAGTTTATAACATATTATCCCAGTTGTAATAAATAAACAAATTGTCGTTACGTAATCCAGCAGTAGAAAGTTCTGAAGAAATGCCACTGGTTTGTGACTTCAGACAGTTAATATGTTGATATCAGTACATGTAGCTATTTTACTGGGTTTACTTAATAGAGGAATGTAAAAAACAACGAAACCAACGGTGCTGGTTTCCAATGAATCTTTCATGATTCATGATCACTGAAATGAATTTCCGGATTGAGGATTATTCTTCTTCAAAAATCTAAAGATGAAAATATTTCAAATTTAATTTGAAATATTTTTCTTTGATCTTTTGATGATCTCGCACAGGAACTTAGAAAGGTTATTACCTATCTCAATAGTACTGCTAAACTCACATCTTTTGGAAATTCAGACATTTCATGGCCGGAAGAATTTGATAAATACCAGTGCGGATATCAGATTTTACAATCATGATTCGTGATGACTTTGATCAAATTTCTACAAAGAATGTTTGAACTTTTGAAATCGTACTGTTTAAGGAAATACTCAACTATAAAGTTTAGACATTAAATAGTTTTACAGGCAGCCGCAATGAGTTCATTTCATTGTCCACACCTACTTAAATAACGCTCAACACGATGAATTTCCGCGTTTTTATACATATCTAATGAACGTTCGTTTATTAATCCTAATTCCTAAATATATAAAAGTTTCAACAAACTACGAATCCGGGTAGCAAAGGTTATATGAAATACTCACGTCCACTTTGTATTCGTTGCATGGAGCGTTCTCCTGCTTGCTACACTGTCCCTCTAGTGGACACCAGGTACAGAACTTGCTGATACCACTACACTCAGAGCACCTGAAGGGAGAGAGAGGGGGGTAATGGTCGGACATGGAGGAATCGAGGGGGTAAAATTTACTGTGAAGATGATGGAAAATCAGACATGGAAAGAACCAGTGTTTCACGAGTAGAACATATCAAATATCAGTAGATAATCGAAAATATATGAATTTCTTATGGTTATCATTCTTTCAATCATGATAATATGATGAAATCGCAACCAACTGCCTACCAAGTGCAATTCTTTCCGCGACCTTTAATGTAAGTTAATAATGTATCAGATGATGACCCCACTACACAATATGTATACCTACAGACTAGAGATTGCTGATCCCAGTACTATAGAGTAGCCTTCAGGCATAACAACAGATTACTAGATTAATTGGGTGGCTCGTGTTACATGGAGCTCTATTAATTTGAAATGTGTCTCGGAGTATTGAGCTACACATTATAGACATGATGATGTCCAAGTAGTTTATACGACACACTGCCATCATATTGTGTTGCTGAGTACAGACAGCTTCAGATATAGGCATAAGAATCCAGGGGCTCCATTAAGTTCACAGACAGCCTGAGATCTAAGGTATTCAGATCCAGGGCTCCAGCACTCGCCCTCTCTGATATCAAACCCCACACATGAATAATAGGCGGTGGTTTTCAACAATTTGACAGCACGCACAGTGTAAATGACGTCATTACGACCGCCTGTTGATTCTGAGCGCTTATTAGGGGGCATGTCCTATACTGGAGTCTCTGAGAGGTGGTGGAAGAAAGACTGTTTGGTGTAACTTGGTGGCGTGAAATTTGTGAGAATTATACAGCTGGATCCAGGGAAGTGACAGAAAGTATTTCTTCCCACTAATATTTATTTCCACAATTTAAAAGTTTGAGCAGGGTTATCAAGTCAACAAATCCATTCCGCAATTTCTGAGATGAGTCTACAATTCTTCAATATCATAAGACGTGTTTAAATTGATACTTTTATTATAAAAAGAAGCAGTCTTGACTAATATATATATCCTTTGTTTTACTTATTTGTTGTTTATCCTTTTGTTTCGGTCGTGGGAATAAATTAGTGAGAACAACAGACTCAATATTGGGCATATTTGTCCGAGAATTAAACTTTTTAATAGGATAATTTCACAAAGTCTGTTTGGAATGGTTCAAGCAATTAGTGGACAATGTATTCTATAAACAGTAAAGAAGAGAGTATTGTGGTTCTACAAATTATTGAACAATAAATCTCATTATAAACAATGCATCTAGATGCGCTCATCCAATGAGCACCTACCTATTTAGAATACACAGACTTATTATAATAAGGCACGGTCTAAATTCTAGCCCACAATTTAGAGGATATATAAGCACATATATTATCAAGATATCATCCTGTATAACAAAAGTTTATCCGGCAATTATTGACCACAATATTAACGCTGATGAATGGTTGAACTAACATTGTACGTTATTAAGACCTGTCTTATTTATTAAAGTTAGAATACGACAACTAAATGAGTAGTTCATGAAATAATATGATATTATTATAAGCGGCAAACCACAGCTTATGCGGCTAATGATGAATTTCATTGTAGTTCCTTAACCCACTGCACCTCCTTAATCCTTATTCTAGTTTTTCCCAATAAGCTTTGTTATGATTATAACAAGATAATAAATGCTTCGTTATTATAAAGAACACGAGAAAACCCGTTGGGTTTTCTCTTTCATTGGACGTATATATTCAGTTGGACGTACAATAAATTGAACGAAGTCATTAATGCAATTTTTTGTTACTGGGGGCTAGGGGTGCAACGTAACGAAATTACGAAATATTTACATAGGATTTGAATATAAATCAAAATATATTGCAGATTTTGCGATTTTATGTCAATTGTCAAGGACACATAACAGTAAATAAGAAGAACTCAAGAACAATGATTTTTTAATCCAAAGTTCTGATTCGGAGAAAAGATGGGCAACAAATTTGAATCCAATCTCATTGAAATCAAAATTGTACGCATTTTCATCTGTTTTTAACCCACTCCTAACTTAAATTGGACGTATAGTCAGTTGGACGTACAATAAATTGAACGAAGTCATTGATGCAATTTTTTGTTGCTGGGGGTATAGTAGGGGTGCAACGTAACGAAATTACAAAATATTTACATAGGATTTGAATATAAATAAAAATGTTGCAGATTTTGCGATTGTAAATTAATGTCGAGGACATAACATTAAATAAGAAGAACTCAAGAACAATGACCGTTTTCTAATCCAAAGTTCAGATTCGGAGAAAAGATGGGTAACAAATTTGAATCCAAGCTCATTGAATCAAAATTGTCCGCATTTTCATCTGTTTAGAACCCACTTCTAACTTGAGTAATTATAAATTCCTCCTTCTGTCGAATCCTTACATCCAACCATCGAAACTACAAATATCTTCATACGAAACAATTATCGCTGATTTTCACAATGGAACAAATTGTTCAACTCTTACCTTTTCTCCTACAATAGTGATTAGAGTTGATATGCTTCTGTCGTAAACTTTTACCAAACTCGAAAATTCCATTGAGAACGTAAATACGTAAATTATGACTTTAAACAGTTGAAACGTTTCCAAAGTACACAGTAGCGAAATGGCAGATGCTTCGTTAAATGCACGTGCAGTTTAGCGCGCAATCACCAATAACCATAGCAACGCGCGCAACTGGTGAATTTAACCTAGAACGCGATCTTCTTTTTATGGTGAATTTTTCGGACTTTTGAAGTTATTTACGAAAAATCTAAAGCCTAAATCAAAATTCTGGCCATGCTATCTTTTAAGTTTAGTCATTTTCTACCGCCTTGCAAAAAATCGCGGCTTTTTAGGTTCATTTGTGTCAGTTATTCATATACAAACGTAGAAGTGCCTCTTTCCTTTATATTAAAGATTACCAGTATAAATATGATAGTCAAGAGGTCAACATGTGATCAACGTTTAAATTATTGTTCACCCACTCACATTAAGTATATGCGTTAACAACTTTATTAGCAGTTATTGACAGCACTGAATATTTTCATAATAAATAGTATAGGCAAAACAATACTTTCATTATAGTAGTTATAAGAAATTATGTTGTATAATAATGAAAACTGAAGACATCAACAATATAATAATGATAATAGTCATAAATTCAACTATTGAATTTAAGGGTTATATTACTACTTCACTAAAAATAGTGAATCCTTAAATCTAATACCATTACATCAAACTGCTTTACCACGCAAGTTTAAAACATGACACATGTACACACAAACACACAGGTTACACACGTCACATGCTCCTGTATCGTGTTACAGAAAGGACTTGAAGTACTGTATTGTGTGTCCTGGAGTGTTACACTCGCATGGTCAGAGTGCCAAGAGTACGGGGACTTTCTTTTAAAAGATCATTTTAATTTTATATTTTCTAATTATATTAAATCGAATATTTTCTTAACGAAAAGATCGTGGTAGCTCGTCAGGCTCTGTTACTCATCCAGGTGTTTTTGTAGAATGAAGGGATAAGATTCAAAGAGTGAAAATAATGTGGCATTGCTGAAAATATGATTGAGTGTTTCGAAAGCAGGAGTCATTGAAAATTTTAACATTCATTAATACCGAACATAATTCAGAGGATTTTGGAGGGATTTCCTTGCCTCTGAGAATGTAAACAGCCCATGTAAACTTCTACACGGCTGCCACCAGTATATATGGAAGCGAGTAACTGTGGTATGTGGATGTTATGACAGGACGATGTGTAAATTACAAGTGCAATTAGTTGATTTGCATAGCTCATGTGGAGGAACACACACATATATACATAACTCAGGGGGATATATTATATGTAATTTATGTGTATATATTTGCATATGAATTTTACTTTTCTTTTCGTCTACAACACAACGACCATAGCAAGGCTTCAGGCTTCCCCCTAGAACAAACTACACGGTAGTACTTTTATACTTTTTAATCATATAATACGCTAAAGCATTTGTTGGATGGTATATTATTATATAGGCGTTGTATGTTGACTCGATGAAACGAGAATGCAACAAACGCGTCACCAACACAAGATGTACAATAATTGTAACGGTAAAGCAGTACGTTAGCAGTTACGAAGCTTCATCACAGTTTTACTCCTCATTAACAGAGGACAATGAGAGGAGTGCCTGGGAAAGTGAACATCATATTACAACTTTTGTATGTACTTTTCCGAAAAAAGCCTCCGTTATAATGAAACCCTGTTTTTTCAGTTCTATCAGTGGATGTATCACCATGGTTACTCCGTCACCTTTTCGTAATAATGTGGGTGTCCTCGTGTTATACTGTAATTCAATCCACGCACTCCCTCCCGACACAGAGTGCAGATAAAATCAATTACCGGAAAGGTGGACCAGGAAGTGTAACCAGTTAGTAAGCCTTTTACTGTTTAACAAGGAGCTAGTTACTCTGTACTCGGGGTCATCGTAACAGGCGTTCTATCGTTACATTCAACAGTGTTACATACTTGAAACTAGTAACAAGTGGCCAATGTATAGAGATGCATCAGTAGGGTCTATAGGTACTGATAATGGAATACCGTCTAAACGCATGTCACATTCCTGAGACGTAAAGACGAGGCGTGTGCATTAGTTCCGCTCGTTTTGCCAGAGAAACACGTGTGGTATAGGAAGCATTCCACTCTGCATAATAATGATGAGGCTACATACCTCAAACCTACGCAAAAGTCCAAGTACTCAAAGTGCGATAGGAAGATATACCGATAACAGAAATACATGTGAGGCGCGTGTGAAGCAATTAGCAATGCACGTGATTCTGTGGTGAGCAACTGAGTAGAGCGTAAAACAGTAACACGAAGTGAAGCAGCATATATTGGTCCTCATTCTGGCGAATATCCTCACTCTGGCGAAAAGCCTCATTTTGGGGAATATCCCATTTTGGCAAGTATTATTCTTCTCCATTCTCTCACCTAACTCACACACACAGCTGCCCGTAGTACGTTTGGCGGGTACACATCACCCTCCCTGTTAATGCACGCTAATGCAGGACGTGTGTATTCACCCGCATAATATTCTGCACTACCACCACATTCCTAAACACAGGTAACACGGAAACATGGGTAACATAACAATCACGTAATATGGGTGATACAGAGCGATTGTTACAAAGGTCCGAAATACAAACGTTTAACAACCTGGATAATGACGGTTCTTTCACAGAGCCGGGCATATAGAGGCATATGGTGATTCTTTTGAAACTGTCCCATATTTTCACCCTCCGTTATTCATAGTTACGAATAACTCAAAATTCATATGCATTACGTGTTATTACCCCTTTCAAATGACACATTACAACCCGTAGTCCGTACCCTTTGCAATGAAACATCCTATTGCGGATTGCAGCGCATTGTAGATTTCAATACAAAAAGATGCATAGAGCATTTTTGTGGTTTTTAGATTAGAATACAACCACATGAACAGAGCATAAATTGTTAGAGGTATTTAGATTGATTGAATCAGAACAAATAACCATACCATTTGTTCTTGGTTTTTGAAATTAAATTCAAGCAAATAAACAGATTACTTTTTTTGGTTTGTAGATTAGAATACAACCTAGAATATATAGAAAATATTTGCTTGTAATTTTTAGATTGAATCAAAACAAATGCACAGAGCATTTGTTTCTTTGTTTGTGATATTTTGATAAGAAACCAACCCTTTCCGCAAGACAATGATAGATGACGCCAGTCGTCAGCAGAATTCTTGCGGGTCAATACAATTATTCTGCCTTTGGGAACCCAGCCTATTAGCCCCGAACATTTCATTAACATGAATGACGAGGGTTCAATCTCAAACAAACACTTGAATTTTCAGAAAAGTATTTGAATATTTTGATGATATTTTTGACACAAAGTTATCTTGCACACACATGTAAATACGTACCAACACACCAACACACAAGGTTGACATGACGTGTGTGAGACTGTGAGAGTGTGGCTTGTTTGGCTTCCACCCTGCCTCTCCTTTACGGGTACATGTGTAGATTCTACATTCTGCTATCTACACTGTAGATAGCAGAATGTAGATTGTAGACTATACAAACTCCGCCTCTCTGCTATCTGATACACACATAAATAACATCTCAAATAATGGCTGGTTAGTCCAAATATTATGGTAATGACCCCTTTCCCACCCACTTCTTATCCGAGAGTTATTACGCCAACAAACACTGTCAGTAATCACAGTGCTAGGTGACGTGATCCTCATTCCTCTTATCTCTCTCAGTGTGACATACTAATAAACACACTTCTACATCATCATGTGACAAAGTGTGGCAGTGTTTAGTGTACTGAAGTCAAACGTTGTAATATTAATATTATATCGATATCATGTTACGCTATATAGAGGGCTTTGGCTCGTGTGTAGGACCTTGCGGGTGATGGCGAATTATCTGGAATGATTTTTAAGTATTTTTTTTTTGGAAAAATCGAGATGATTCATAGAATTCGGATGTGATTATTCTTCCCATGGTGTTATTCTGAATCAGCAGACTTTATAGGTCCAGAATAACTACATCTGAGCTGTAACATGATTTCAGTTTGTCCAAGAAAATACATTGAAATCATTCTGGGTAATTAGTCATCACCCGTTAATATAACAATTCCAGAAACAACTTGAACGCCTGGAGTCAAAATATAGGTTACGATTTACTGAACATTTGTTGAAAGATAAACACAACTTATAGCGCTATTTCAGCATTTTGTTTTATATTACACTTAACCAGTGTAGACACTGTCTTTAAGAATAATAAGTTTCAGCCATAGTAATTCCGCTGAGCACATAACGACCGCGTGAAACGCTGTTCCTAAGCATAAAACAATATACTTATATATTATGCCCAAAGATCGCGCTATGAAAATAGACATTTGACTCCACCAATTCCTCACTCTAACCTATGATACTGAGGTCACTCCGAAAAGCCTATTTTTCACACAGTCTAGCGTGCCTGAGAGACTGATTGAAGTGAGCTTGACTCCACCTTGCGTTCACGGAACATTACAATATCATGTACTGCAAGATGATATTATATATGGAAGATCTACAAGTTCTTGCGATGTATTTTAATGGTGATCATTAGAGAGACTTCCTACATATATACGTGGCGTTGAGTACCGTGGGAAATATATTACTATATGTGTGACAGCGATAAATATGTGACATGTGTATATTTACAAAATGATATAGGGTATATCAAGAGATGCAGAAAGCTTACTATTGCACACATGTGGATTACGTAATGGATTTGCAAAAAAACTTGTACTCTTGTATTAACGTATAAACTGATTGTATTAGCTTGAGCTTAAGATTAAATTTTGCACATTTTTTGCAAGATTTGCACATGAATTTGCACCCCAAATACTACACACTCGAAACCAGTAACTTTAACTTGTTTACTTTGCCCCTACAATTCGGAGAATGCAGCTGTGGTTTTGCCCTGAACTAAATTACTGAAAGTCCTTGTTACTCGGGAAAGTTTAAAATCACACGTTTTACATGTGTATTGCTATTACAATGCTGCACGCTGCACAACAAATCCTAGATTTCCACCATATCATCATTTTACTTCTTTAATCCATGATAATGTCGTCACACTCAACCAGCAATTCTTTGAGCACGGTCCCTTTACTAGATGTGTTAAAAGTGTGGAGGGAAACGCGGCTACTCGCTACTACGATGCTTGATTTATGCAGCTACATACATACATACTGCACACACAAACACACATACAGATGGTAGTGGGGCACACTTGACACAATTATCAATTATGTTAGTAGTAATAAAAAGTGTAGATGTTAAAATCGTTCCTTTCACGATTGTAATAATCGATTGTAATAATAAGCAGTGATTTCATTCTGGAGAACGTGCGTTGGGATATTCAGGTTTTTGGAAATCTACATGATAACATTTCCACTTTCCAGTGATGATAATTAACACTGTAGCTATTGTCAGGTTTCATATTAAAGAACTGGACTTATAGTAAGGCGAATATTAGCATTATTAGGAATAACATATATCCAGAAGCAGAATATTAGTATTATTAACTGGTATAGCACTAGTATTGCACTGGTATTCTACCTTAATATATCCAGAAGCTGAGTTTCATAGTTTAGCAGTAATTTGGAATCCAATCAACTGAACATGGTAAGTTATTCCGGTACGGCTGGCCTAATTACGATATAATAAATTAACATATTTTTGTGTCTAATTTCATGATACGTCGTAGGTATAAGCTAAGGCAACGTGAAAATCTATTGACTCATTTTGGCCATAAATTAGGAGGTTTTTTCCGGTTGCTTGAAAATTCTTTAGAAGTGTACAGTGCGCAGCCAGATCATGAACCCTCAAAAATTCAAAAGACAAAACCTAGATCAGGAAACACTATACCAGGGCGTGATCAAAGGGCGTGCGCGCGTGTGTGTGGGGGGCGTTCATTTACAACACATGATCACAATTATCATAGAACAAAAGATTTGAGATCAAAGGCCCTGTGTAGAGTACCGAGATATCAGATTACTGGACACACTGTTAGATTAGAAATTACAATGTATTCCTAATACATGTGACGTCATCAATCTGTTTGAATCTCCAGTACAGTCGGTCATTAGTCAACAGACCAGTGTATCAGTTATCTGTGTATGAGTGTATCACTGATAATTTGGTTACAACTTACATTTGATTAGGGTAAAAGTTGAAGTAACTTGAAGTACAATGTAAATTCTAGATCTCATAATTGGAAACGTTGGGTGAGTTTACGGTTTAAATTTTATTGATGTTACAGGTTACAGTAATTGATGTTAATTGATTTTAATTGTTACAGTAGCACAGGAATTTAATATTTGACTCGTGGAACCGCTATCTAATTGTTTAACCTAACAAGACTTACACTAAGTGGTTGAGTGGGGTTAGAATGCTCATGATCTGTCATTACAGACATTCAATATTCGCAATACGAGTGTACATTCTAGAAGAAGCTCGTTCTGACGACAGTAATAACCTAAATAAATCTGTTTTATGGAAACAAATCAAGTGCTGGAAGAATATTTTTTGATGAAATGGTTATTAAAATTCTGTTATTCCCATTGTTGATATTCTCGTTAAGCATAATATCCTAACAGAGCTGCCTGTCGCCACATCTGAGATGTGGTGACAAAACTGCCATTTGTACGTGTGTGATTCTGATTTAACAGTATGTTCACGTATGTATATGGCGCCGCGCGATCGGAAATTTCAGAATGATTCTCTGTAACAATCATCATCTCAGACTATATTCATGCGGGGTTTGCAATACATCACCAGAATGAACGCAAGTCGCAGAACCGAATTAATGAACCTGGAAGCTTCCAAAGACTTGATGCGTAACGGACCGTGGTAACAAGAGAGACCCGTCCTGCGGGTGCATTAAGAATGCGGGCGCCCCAAAGTCATCAATTTCCCACTTAAGCTATGATAATGACGTCATATATCATCTGCTATTATCACTTACACCGTGTCTTATTACGAACAAACACTCACTGCTTCAACACTCCATTACACAGTCCACTACTGAACGCATCCAACTGCAGTACACGCTCCACCCGAACAATTACACTTCTCATCAGCCAGAGACGAGATAATGTCAACAAAAACCACTATTTCAGGAGTTTCAACTCCGCTTCCAATGTTTCTCCAACTGTCTTCTAATTGGTAAAACCATCACCAACCGGTTATGTGTTGCGAATAGGGTGTACGAAAAGAGCCGGAATATTGCGCAGAAATTGGGTACGAATGACTGAATCGTCTGTTTTCCTTAGTTCTGGCTGTTATCTTTGGAGTGATGTAATAGGGTTCCTATTAACGGAATATAGTGTCTCAAAAAATGAGGTCAATTAACCATGATAAACATGTCGCCAGCATATTATTAACATACCATGAGTCTGCGGATAAAGATTGATGAAAATCACCAATATTTATGTCCCAGATTGCATCAGAGAGGGTGTCATATCATGTAGTGCCGAAAAATCGCCACAAACCATTCAAGTGATGTCACTGACAACTTGATAGTTCATAATTCAGTAGTGACATATCGACAACAATTATTGTTAAAGTAATAACATCGACAACAGCTGTCAACTTTATGTAGTTCATGGTATTCAGATTTAGCAACTATAGTTGTTAACCTCGGATAGATAGACCTGACAGACCGTAGAATTAGATCTAGGATTACTTGTTTTACAGACTGGAAATTTAGAATTACTGACTACTGTTAATGATTACTGGTCACTTCTGATTTATTTGGTGATCACCGTGCTAGTCGAGAGTTTGGTTGGTGTGAACGAATATATTATGTAAAACTGGCAACCTCCCAAATAAGGGCTAATCACTGATTCCCTGATAATGAGCACCTTCTTTCTTGGTATAAAAGACTCGGCAACCCTCACACAACACACTTAAAAGGCATTGTGTGGGTCTCTTTTAAACTACTTATAACGTGTGTGCGGGGGTGTATATATCATCATCTTTAGCTCACAATTATAACAAAACTAGCAGGCCCGGTGAATGTTGATTTCAAAGGAGCAAACGACGAAAGTTGCGATGCGCTCGTGGTTAGGTGAATGTTGATTTAAAAGGAGCAAACGACGAAACTTGCGACGCACTTGTGGTTAGGCATTAGGAAACACTAACGCATTGTTTGACTGTACTGGTCTTACTGTGAATTATGATTTTTCCTTCATTCGTATACTGAATAAAGCTGCGTTAGAAATGGAAATAAATTAGATATTAATTTTAGGCCTTGCCTGGTGCGCGCTCAGAATAAGCGCAAATTCATAATTCTACGCCGCGCATTTTGTCTTGTAAGTTCGTAACTATATCTGAAATAACTTTGCGACGCGCGCAGAGTTTCTGCGTTGCGCGCAAGATTAAAATGCGCGCGCGTCGTGTTTTGTTAGTTCAACAATTTTGTTTCCCTTACGTTTACGTGAAGTGTTCTGAATCGAAATTCGTGAACTTCTCATTAATTTTGAAACACGCCGAGATGTAGGAACATCGTTCGATGCGAATTTATTTAATCGGTTGAACTCTACTGTTTAGATATTTTGTAATAATTTCCTACTTTCCTAAGCGTCCGATAATGTCGTCCAAAATTCCTATATGCCTCATGAACTACGGATTTAAAAACATCAACATTTAAAAGCAACATCTCGACAGCTTAAATCACTAACGTAATAGTAACACTACTTTAGAAACTACTTTATGTTGCACGTGCGCTAATATCCAATCTCCATAGCAACGGCACCTCTTTTCTCCCGTTTGCATTCGTTTTTCTTGATATTTTCTTGGCAAGCTCAAATTTAATTGTGTACGGGAGCACAAACATTATTCACGTGCTCTTACGAAATTATTATTAAGATGTAGATAATTACCTGGGATGTATCAGCCAAGTATGTTTTAGGGCTCGCAATCACACGTGCGCCTGGCAGGGGTTTCAACTATTATCATGTACTTGAGTGTAAGATGGTAGGGAATTTAGCTGTATTGAGGCCCCGCAATTATAAGCACTTCATTAAGGATTTACATTCAACTTTATTGTAACAGCTGCTATATGGTAACCATAAAGATAATTCTTTTGTTTTGTAGGTCTATTGTCGGTTTCGTATTGTCAAACCAAGTATCAATTCGAAATAATAGGTTGCTTTAATCAGCCCCAAATTGTCATAGAGGATTATATACCATGTACGTTGAAAAGTGAAAGCGGTACGGGTCTGGAAAGTTTGTGAACATTTTATGCAGTTATGCAGTAAATATTTCTTCTAAAATCTCCAATTTCATAATTAAAGTTCGTGGCTTCATGAATTTTAGCCCAGACAACAATCCCTACTTTTAATGAAGAAGAAAATTTTTCAATAGCTCGTAACAATTTTCTGCTCCGCTTCGGAGTCCAATCTTTTACGAAACTCTATTGTTCCTTCCTCTCGCATTGCAAAAATCTTGAATAGGGTATAATTACTTTTCGAGAACACTGCAAGTTTTGTTACGTAACAAAGTAATTAGCAAGACGAATAACCTTCTAATTCTACTAACCTTAGAAACAGGGATTGATCAGATTTCAGTATTTCTAGACTGTAATTTGTGGATAATAGAAATATTCATCATTGAGAATATATGAACCAAACATTGATTAGTCTTCCGTATACAGTATTTTACCGTCAGCTTATTGTTATCTAAAATTTCTTCACAATTTTTCAACAAGACGCATGAAAGCATTAAGTGGGAGTTCAGTAAAAGAAATAGTTCAGTAAAAGAAATAGTTTATTTTACATCAACAATCAATTTATATGTCCAATATGTTAGGTTAGAATATATACATGGAGTAGTTTCGGCTATTTGAAACACAGAGATTTAGTATTTGCCATGTAAAATGCTCGAGAATGGACAGCTATTTTGATAACTTAACAATACAATTGAGAAAAGAGGTAAGTCAAGGTGGTTAAGAAGTATAGGCATTTCCTTATGTGCTGATGAAGGGAAGGAGTACTGGCGTTTGTTCCTCACACATCATGCCTGGCAATAGTCAAAATGCGTGTCAATTGAGCTGAAGACCAAGGAAAGTACCTTCATGTGGTGGATTGGTTCCATCAAGCCTAGCATTTATGTAATATGCAACTAGCATAAATATAAATGCTAGCAGGTGTGATATGTGTTGTGGCTGAGCCCATGTTATCACCCACATATAAAACTTTGATCTCAATTACCTGCTACCTATAGAACCTTGAACCTTTGCAGCAAGAGTAAAGACAACAGCATGTGCGTATGGTAAGTCTGTTTAATCGGCATAGATAATCATGGATAGGCCCTGGCACGTAAAGAAGAAAAATTCTCATGATGAGTCAGTGATCTTATTAAAGTTTACTTCTGGGAACCATTCCTCCTCACTTCCAATATTTTGTCTTCTATTTGCGAAACATTTAATTTTGCTTTTCAGAAGGCTAATCCCAACTGAGAAATCCTTAATGTCACTTGCTTCAGGTAAGGTACGGAAGGTGTTCCACATAATACTAGCCCTAAAGATAAATGAGTCAACTTGTATGGGCGCTATAATCAGGGTCGGTTTCCGGCGAGATATTTTGAAATGTGGAAGGAGAGCTATTGGTGTATGACAGTTAAGTTTGTATCAAGATCCTTGGGTGCCATTTCCAACTAACCACTACAACATCATTGACATATTATCATATTCATCATCATATTACAGAAAAGCAAAGCTCCTGCCAAACTCGTGCCTCTCTCTAATAGCAGAGCATTTCTCTTTGGGTTACAATATGTCATGAATGAAAGCAGTGTATGATCTGCAATTTCCAGCTACAGCAACATATAACCAAGTACACAAGAAACTTATTCAGTTCACAGTCATCAACTTCCTATTCTAAACCTTGATAGTGACGTCATTAATACCCGGCTATCCCATGTACCTGTCTTTACATGCCATGTGTTTAAGAGCATGATTTGGAGGAACGCATTCTATCCCCTGCCAATTTCACGATGTCAAGCTTAGGGCAAGAAAGAGAGAGAGATAGTGGTGTCTCGTTTGCCATTAGTGGAGTCGAGACGCAGGAGTCATATTATAATATGTAACCCTGTGTATACTGTATATACTGAATAGCTTATTATTGTGAGCACGTGTTTAAAGTAAAGTTGTAAGCAAGTACCTTTCAAAGAGACTCTGAAAAGATGGTTATCTTGTACAATCTACAGTGCATACATATCAGCAGAGGTGCACGATGTATAGAAATCCAGATAAGAACGTCACAACTCACACCAGAGTCTATCTGATATATCTGACGTATTCTCAAATCAGAACCCGAAACTTGGATTTCACAGATTCAAACAGAATTCAAAGATGATAATAATTTCATTATACTGAATCATCATGAGAAGAGTTCAGAAATGTATTAGAATTTCTCTAAAGTTCCTAGAGTTCAGGGGATACCCTGGCAGCTCTTTGAGGTGGTTGTGTGTTACGGGAAACCTCACCAGCCTCGTATCCCAATACACATCCCCCTTCGTATCCCAATACACATGATACACATCCCTGGAACCCATACACAGAGGCTGGGAAGCAGTACAATTCACAAGGGGAAGGCAGGATATTGGTATTGGTAGGATATAACTAGGTTATATAGACATTATATAGGCTATTATAAAGGTTATTATAAAGGTTATTATAAGTTAGGTTATTAGGTAATGTCTGGTACACGCTCTCAGTAATCTGGATCTGCTTTGATATGTTCAATGAAATACCCACTCACTTACACACTCAGAGAAAGACTAAAGGACTTAAGAGTTGTAAGGGTTACGTGTGTATATTGTCTACAACAGCAGATGGTTATACCTAACTCATATAGAGCTTTCGAAGAACTGAAACATGTTAAAACTCTTGCAATATGGCATGAATCCGTAACTCTGTGTCCTCAATACACTTACTACTTTGAGCAGCAATCCGCTATAATTTTGACTTATTGAGTTACATCATAATAATGTTTAATATTGTTAATAATATTACATTCAATCAATATACGTAATGCCAACATTATAGCAGAGAGTTACTTCGATTCCCCGGTGCATTAGAAGTTCTATAGGTTCATCTATAACTGTAGTAATAGGGGTTCTGAGAACATTAAACACGGGAATGATATCATTGAGCTACCTTAGACTTATAGTTAGATGTTTATCTGTGTGTAGAGTTAATCAGACGGAAATTGGGGTTCTTCATTCATGAATAAATACAAACCTGAGTCATTTAGATATGCGCGAGCTTTCTAGCTTAAACTCATTACTCACCATCAAATCGTAGTTTCTATCTAAACTCACCATCAAATCGTAGTTTCTATCTAAACTCATCATCAAATCGTAGTTTCTATCTAAACTCATCATCAAATCGTAGTTTCTAGCTAAACTCATCATCAAATCGTAGTTTCTAGCTAAACTCATCATCAAATCGTAGTTTCGAGCTAAAGTCTAAACTCATCCTCAAATCCTAGTTTCGAGCCAAGCTAATTGCTATATTACGCTCCTCGAGACTGTTTATCCAGACAAATTAGCTAATACTATAATTATTGCTTTTGTTATAATTATTACATGGTGAGTGAAGTGCAGTGGAATGTTCGATTTTGGTGTGTAGACCAATATGCACACTCAAAAGTTAATATATTATTACATCAAACATTATTAGCTGCCTAGTATGCGAGTACGCATGTAAATATACACAATAGCCGTATTATCCAGCCTAATTAGAACATACTACGCAAGAAGTTATTACATGAGCATTCTAATTAACGAGACCGACAACAACAAAAACCTCTGTCCTAGGATTGGGTTGCACCGACATGCTGTACATATATAATAATAATGATGGCTCAAATCATTGCCTTTTTCCTGGAGTTACAGCGCCAATTATCCTAAAACAAGGCAGTAAATAGTAGTACAGTAGGCTGACAGTTCACAGCCTATGAGTAAAACAGCTCCTGGTATACGCATATCATTATTTTGATTTGATATCTTGACAACACCATAGCTCACAGTCTGGACTCTGGATTGGTACCATAAATATGTGTTTGGAAAGTGTAAGGTCCCCAGTTCATTGATGCCAATTAACACCTATAACCTGTTGAATGTATTCAAAAGTGCAAATGACGATCTCATAATAATAACTGTTGATTTTACACACTTTAGGCTGTGTATCCAACACACTGTGGACTGTGGATTTCACACACTGTGAGCCTTGGATTCCACACACTCTAGGTCGTGGATGCTACTAACCGTAGACTATGGATTCCACAAACTGTGGATTCCACTGGCTCCCCTACTCTCACCCCTGTCAGTGATAATTGCCCATCTCTGCATGTATGATATACAACACAAAGCATGCTGTGTGATTTGTAGATAAAAATACCCCCTCTCTCTTAGCAGCTGTTTGGGTTTTGAGAGCTTGCCAACTCTAATCATCTACTCCGACACAAACACTTTCTTCATTTCACCTGTCTCCCTCGTTTTCCCTTCCGCTATATATAAAACATCTCCCACACACATACACACACTGAGTGTCTTGTCGGGAAAATATAGGTTGTGGCATGTCGTATCATTTGGCGGGTTTCATGTCAACAAGTCACCAGGTTTAATCATGATAATGACGTCACCCTCAACTGCCTAACGTTTGTGAGTGACTTATCAATGCCATCAATATGTCGGCAAACACACTGACATATTTCCCCAGATGATGGTACGTAATATGGTAATTATAGATCTACCACTGGGTATATATCACGAGTATATAGTACACTATTAAATTAGGTAATGTGTGAGTTCATTGCCGGATATGTGCCATGTTAATATATTCATTATCAGCTCTCTAGGACACCCCATTATCAGGGAATTCTGTGACAGGAATTTCGAGTATCTGACTACACATAGTAGGGTGTAAAGTGTGTTTGTTTGTTAGTGTATGTGTTAGTTTGTGCGACCAGTGTTTGTCTAAGTGTCGAGTGTTGGTCAATACTCAAAACACAGTCCCGATCATATGTCAGTGTGTGTAATAGTGTAACAAACTGAAGGGCAAAAGACATATATGAACTTGATTGAATGTACGTGTATTGTGTAATAGTGTAACAAACTGAAGGGTAAAAGACGTATGATTGAATGTACCCAATGTAGGTTTGCCATTGTGTCACGTGTTTACCTATGTTATCAGTATATTATGATTCCCTTGATCAACTTCACGTGGATAAGGTCACCAATTAATATATCTGGAGTACATGTTGTTGACATGAACTGTACAGGAAGATTACTTCAACCAATCAGGAGTGAGAGGGATCGTGGTCTGACCTATCAGAGGACAGGAACAGAGGTCACGTGACTGATGATGTAACTCCAGGTCAGGAGATTAAGAGATACAGGGTGTATCTGTTATATGTACACAGGGTAGTATGTACACAGCATTTTACACTAACACCAGGATATTGGGGTGTACAAGAGTACAAGGAGGGCGAGGTAAGATACTGGAGGCAAGTGTGTAAAACTCCTAGAGACACCGCACACGATGAGCAATACAGATGCCTTCATTACCAAGGTTTAGAATATTGATGTCAAAGGGTCAACCACTCATCTGTTGAGGACTACCTCTTACTCTGAGTGTGTACAGAGAGCCCCAATTTCGACACTTCATTATAATCTGTCAGAGTATGTCCTGTACTTTATCGCTGTTTAGTGCTTCAATACTTTGGCAGCAAATCACGTTGGCAGCAACTGTGGTTTGTAATCATGAGTTGATCGAATCCCTGCAACTTCATACTGTGATTTGTAGATCTACTGCCTGATATGGTCAGATTGTCTACGAGAGCAGCAGCTGAATGATCCACTTCACAGATTCCCAAGAATCTGCATACCTCAACATGAGTAGCTGTAAGTGATGAAGCACGCATTCCACATTCCACAGTGCAGCTGCTGCACTTTGTCTGATTACTTCCTGGAATGAAACCCATCACATTACCTCCAGACTGCCTCGTATGAGTATGTGTTGGGAATGAGGAATAAACGGGCTTTGTGTCATCAGTTTACTCCTTTAAACCATGACAATGACATCACTCACTACCGTCTATAGTATCTGTACGCGCACTCTTGATCTATGGAACTGCAACTTGATACACATTGCTGATACTTGTACCTTCGGGGGAAGAAGCCAGACTTGCGAACACACTTACACACCACCAGTGACCAGCAGGAGATAAGGGGTGGTATGGGTCAGTGTAGTCTATATCACATTCACATATCTCTTTTACATGCGTACATCTCATACATACACAGAAATCTGATACATAGAAATCTCATATTAGACACGAGACTCAAAACACCCTGTACAGGTCACATAGCTCAATTAAACGAAAATGCAGATTGCACAGTTCACGGACATATTGAAGGAAAATAATCAAATAGTTCCTTTGAAGTTTCTTCTTCTGGTGCAATTTACATTCGGACTCAACGTACCTCACCAGTAATTCTTATCCCTTTCTTTATTCATGAATTCTTACCTCCTTAAACTTCCCCTTATCTTATCTCCTAACTTAAACTTCCCACTTTACAATATGTCCGGTTGTTTACAAAGCGTTTCGCCGGCAAAGATTCCTCGTTCCTCTCTGTTACTGCCAGTTTTCTAGACACGAGAAGATAACCTCTACAGTGTAGTCCAGTTTGCAATTTGATACAGTAACCAAGGGAATCACTGAACGCAGTGTCTCTCACGATATTACAGAGAGTTCTTGCCCACATCACCAACTCACCACTCTAAACCATGATAATGACGTCACTCCCAACCGCCTAGACAGTATTTTATCTGTTTGAAGAATAAACCAAACCTGTCGTGTGGGGGAGTGGTTGGAGAGGATACACACGTGTGTGACGTGGTTACTGATAACGGTGCGCACTAAACACACGCGATATATGGTTTCACAATCCATCCCTTCAGAATATGGAATGTCGTTCAGGAGGTGGTGTAGAGTTTCAGAACACAAGGAAATGTTCTGGAGTCGGTAATATTATATTAGATAAAAAGAGAGACATTTATAATTATTCAATCATTCTGGGTTAATTCATGTTTTGTATTTTAATAATATTAAATCAAAAGTTTAACATATTAAAGTAGTGTTACACTCCACATTTCAAATATAAAGCTTTAAATACAGTGAGCAGTATGTACTAACTTTATGATATATTTAAAGGGGACCCCAAGCAGCTCAGAATACAAACCATTATACCCTTTTCATTTAGAGTAGATCATTGCCCTTCCTTATCACGGATATTATTCAGTCACAACAATTACATGTCCTCAAATATATGCGTAATTTACTGAACAGTGTACACAGCAGCTGTACCTAGTACCTAACTGTACAGCAGCAGTTTAGGGTACCTTATCTCCTGAGATAGGGGGCTCTACAATGTACACGGCACCCTACACCAATACCACCAAGCAAACAAGTACATATCACGCAGAATCAATCAATGGCGAAGGAAGGTTCATTTTTACCTCAGATTTTAGGAGTTGTTCCAGAAAAAGATTACCTGCCAACATATTATCCCCATAGCTCTCTCACACAGGCAAATTTCTCCTGATTTGCAGTGTACCCTGCTATAACTCAGAGCTCTCAATTTCAGTATTTCAAATGACATGAGCTATCGATGCCAGTTATTTCAAGTGACATGAGCTCTCGATGTCAGTAATTCAAATGACATGAGCTCTCGATGTCAGTAATTCAAATGACATGAGCTCTTGATGCCAGTTATTTCAAGTGACATGAGCTGCTTCACACAGGATGGAAAGTAGACAATATGTAGCAGAGTAAGACAATTTGTCAAGTTGCACTGTTCTCGCTACCAACATATTTACTCTCTACGCCGCGCGGCGTGAGAGGAGAATAGGTTGTTCAACGTTATCAACTCACTACATTGGATCCTGATAATGACGTAATTTCTTCCTGTTTGTAAACTACCATTTTTTCTATCTTGTCTCTCTTCATTGCAAACGTAGCCGAGCTTGGAGAAGAAGAAGAGGAGGAGGAGTTCTCAAGAAAAGAAATTACAACGACATTAGAATAATAAGCCAGTGTAAATATATAAAGCAATTGGTAATTCATCTGCCTTTAGCTATATATTTGCGACAGCCACAGTCTAAACTTCCTAGACTTAGCACAACAATAGATGTAAAACGTTAAACTCTCCCCTCTATCTTCCACCTAATGAAGAAAAACTTCTGCCAACTTTTAATGGTAATATGTCTACAGCAACTCAGTGTTTTTAGCATAATATACGCATGAAATTTCTTGGAATGGTAATGTACCGTTTATAATTGTCGGTTAGAATTAGTATATATCAGGGCTATTTAATACAGTAAATTATTAGTAAGTCAGGTATGAATACAGAATCTGACGAAGTACATGGTTTATTATAACTCGAGTTTACGCCGGATTCCAATATATAGACACCTGCGTGTATGTGTGTACAGCGTACGGATACATTAAACAACAATACCATGCAACAATATATTACATTTAGAAGGGTGGTACGAAAAGAACGCGTAGGATGTGCGTATCACATATTATCCAGTACGGGTATTATTCAGTAGGCGTTTACTGGGTGGGAACTTGGCATTAGTTTCCAGTCGGTATTTGATTCAGTCATTTATAAAGTCATTGGTGAAATCATTTCTAACTTTTCAGTATCTCTCATGATATGAGGGGGAATATGTTGTGTTTATCTTTCAACAAATGTTCAGTAAATCGTAACCTATATTTAGACTTTAGGCGTTCAAGTTTTTTCTGAAATTATTATTTTTATCTACATACTACAATACTGAAGTGCTGTAATATATTAAATGGTGAAGACTAATTACCTGGAATGATTTCAATGTATTTTCTTGGACAAATTGAGATCATATTATTGAGATCAGATGTGGTCATTCTGGACCTATAAAGTCTGCTGATTCAGAATAACATCATGGGAAGAAAAATCGCACCCGAATTCTATGAATTATTTCGATTTGTCCAAAAAATACCGGGTGGTCCAAAAAGAACGTTACAAAGTTAGCGCGCTGTAACTTTGGTTGTGTTTGGAGTTTCTTAATGAAACTTTGGGATATCATAGGTATGTACGATACAATTTTGCACCAAAAGTTTGAAATGTCTACCTCAAAAAATGTCCGAGTTATCAACGAAAAACCGGTTTATTTGCCATATCTCAGCTTCTGAGACTCAAAAATGTTAGCTACTCCAGGATCATATTGGCCACATATTGTCCGTAATATCCTGAAAGTTTCATCGAGATTGCTCAAAAAACCTCGGAGATATGCGCCTTTTTGTATCGTAAAAAAGTGTGTATACGCAAGCTTTTACACACTCTGCAGATGAAAAGTAAACAAACACCGTGCTTATCTCCATATTTGGACATGTAAAACTATGCAAGCTTGCATAATGTACCCTTTAATTTTGCTTTTTTATGTACACTTTTGCGATACAAAAAGGTGCATATCTCCGAGGTTTTGAGCAATCTTGATGAAACTTTCAGGATATTACGGGCAATAGGCCAATATGATCCTGGAGTAAGCACATTTTGAGTCTCAGAAGCTGAGATATGGCAAATAAACCGGTTTTTCGTTGATAACTCAGGCATTTTTTGAGGTAGACATTTCAAACTTTTGGTGCAAAATTGTATCGTACATACCTATGACATCCCAAAGTTTCATTAAGAAACTCCAAACACAACCAAAGTTACAGCGCGCTAACTTTGTAACGTTCTTTTTGGACCACCCGGTACATTGAAATCATTCCAGATAATTCGCCATCACCCGTTAGATCCTACACCCGAGCCAAAGCACTCTATATAGCGTAACATGATATCGATATATTACTATTACAACGTTTGACTTCAGTACACTAAACACTGTCACACATTGTCACATGATTGTGATGATGTAGAAGTGTGTTTATTAGTATGTCACACTGAGAGAGATAAGAGGAATGAGGATCACGTCACCTAGCACTGTGATTACTGTGTGTTTGTTGGCGCGTAACTCTCGGATAAGAGAAGTAGATGAGAGTGGGGTCATAACCATTATTTGGACTAACCAGCCATTGTTTGAGATGTGGTGTAATTTATTGTGTATCAGATAGCAGAGAGGCGGAGTTTGTATCGCCTGCAATCTACATTCTGCTATCTACAGTGTAGATAGCAGAATGTGGATTCTACACATATACGCGTAAAGGAGAGGCAGGGTGGAAGCCAAACAAGCCACACTCTCACAGTCTCACACACGTCATGTCAACCTTGTGTGTTGGTACGTAATTACATGTGTGTGCAAGATAACTTCGTGTCAAAAATATCACCAAAATATTCAAACATTTTTATAAAAAGTCAAGTGTTTGTTTGAGATTGAACCGTCGTCATTCATGTTATTTATGAAATGTTCGGGGTAATAGGCTGGCTTTCCAAAGGCAGTATAAGTGTATAGACCAACAAGAATTCTCCTGACGACTGAAGTCATCTATCATTGTCTTGCGGAAAGGGTTGGTTTCTTATCTAAATACCACAAACAAAGAAACAAATGCTCTGTGTATTTGATTTGCATTTGATCTAAAAATCACAAGCAAATATTTTCTATGTATTCTACTTCTAGGTAGTATTCTAATCTACAAACCAAAAACAGGTTATCTGTTTATTTGCTTGAATTTAATTCCAAAAACCAAAACAAATGATAAAGTTATTTGTTCTGATTTAATCTAAATACCTCTAACAATTAATGTTTTGTTTGTGTGGTTGTATTCTAATCTAAAAACCAAAAAATGCTCTAGAATCTAGATGCATCTTTTTGTATTTAAATCTACAATGTCCTGCAATCTGCAATAAGGTCTGTCATTTCAAAGGGTACGGACTACGGGTTGTAACGTGATAATGTGTCATTTCAAAGGGATAATAACACGTAATGCATATGAATTTTGAATTAATCGTAAATTCTTTGAATAACGGGTGATGAAAACATGGGACAGTTTCAAAAGAATCCCCCTTTTCCTCCTATGAAAGAAGTGTCATTATCCAGGTTGTTAAACGTTTATATTTCGGACCTTTGTAACAATCGCTCTGTATCACCCATATTACGTGATTGTTATGTTTCCATGTTACCTGTGTTTAGGAATGTGGTGGTAGTGCAGAATATTATGCGGGTGAATACACACTGTGTCCTGCATTAGCGTGCATTAACAGGGGGAGATGTGTGCCCGCCAAACGTACTACGGGCAGCTGTGTGTGTGAGTGTTTGGTGGGGATGAGATGGAGGATACCATACTTGGTAATATACTTGCCGAAATGAGGATACCTAAGTGAGGATATTCGCCAAAGTGAGGATATTCGCCAAAGTGAGGATATTCGCCAAAGTGAGGATATTCGCCAAAGTGAGGATATTCGCCAAAGTGAGGATATTCGCCAAAGTGAGGATATTCGCCAAAGTGAGGATATTCGCCAAAGTGAGGATATTCGCCAAAATGAGGATATTCGCCAAAGTGAGGATATTCGCCAAAGTGAGGATATTCGCCAAAGTGAGGATATTCGCCAAAGTGAGGATATTCGCCAAAGTGAGGATATTCGCCAAAGTGAGGATATTCGCCAAAGTGAGGATATTCGCCAAAGTGAGATATTCGCCAAAGTGAGGATATTCGCTAAAGTGAGGATATTCGCCAAAGTGAGGATATTCGCCAAAGTGAGGATATTCAAAGTGAGGATATTCGCCAAAGTGAGGATATTCGCCAAAGTGAGGATGAGTGAGGATATTCGCCAAAGTGAGGATATTCGCCAAAGTGAGGATATTCGCCAAAGTGAGGATATTCGCCAAAGTGAGGATATTTGCCAAAGTGAGGACATTCGCCAAAGTGAGGATATTCGCCAAAGTGAGGATATTCGCAAAGTGAGGATATTCGCCAAAGTGATATTCGCCAAAGTGAGATATTCGCCAAAGTGAGGATATTCGCCAAAGTGAGGATATTCGCCAAAGTGAGGATATTCGCCAAAGTGAGGATATTCGCCAAAGTGAGGATATTCGCCAAAGTGAGGATATTCGCCAAAGTGAGGATATTCGCCAAAGTGAGGATATTCGCCAAAGTGAGGATATTTGCCAAAGTGAGGACATTCGCCAGAGTGAAGATATTTGCCAAAGTGAGGATATTCGCCAAAATGAGAACACAATATATGCTGCTTCACTTCGTGTCACTGTTTTACGCTCTACTCAGTTGCTCACCACTTAACTGAGAAACACGTGCCTTGCTAATTGCTTCACACGCGCCTCACATGTATTTCTGTTATCTCTTTATCTTCCTATCGCACTTTGAGTACTTGGAGTAGTGCGTAGGTTTGAGGTATGTAGCCTCATCATTATTATGCAGAGTGGTTCATGCTTCCTATACCACACGTGTTTCTCTGGTGGAACGAGCAGAACTAATACACATGCCTCGTCTTTCCGTCTCAGGAATGTTACATGTGGTTAGACTGCATTCCCATTATCAGAACCTATAGGCCGTACTGATGCATCTCTATACATTGGCCACTGGTATGGGACGGTCGCCCAAGTGTTACAGAGCTCTCCTTCTTGGGTACGGATCTCTTACTCCAGGGGCTGACCAGACCCGTTTTTAGAGGTTGTAATACACGTATGTAACTAGGATGTTACACTATAAAATGAAAAGAAAGAGTGCCTGTAACGCTGACCACCTGTAACTTGGATGTAACGAGAGAATGCCTGTAACGCTGTAACGGTGACCCCATGTACGGAGTAACTGGCTCCCTGTTAAACAGTAAAAGGCTTACTAAGTGTCTCTGTAACACTTCCTGGTCCACCATTCGGGTAATTGATTTTATCTGTACTCTGTGTCGGGAGGGAGTGTGTGTCTCTGAATCTGTAGTGTGTGTCGGGAGTGTGCGTGGATTGAATTACACGAAGACACCCACATTATTACGAGGAGGTGACGGAGTAACCATGGTGATACATCCACTGATGGAACTGAAAAAACAGGGTTTCATATTATAACGGAGGCTTTAGTACGCTTTTTTCGGAAAAGTACATAAAATAGTTGAACACTTTCCCAGGCACTCCTCTCATTTTCCTCTGTTAATGAGGAGTAAAACTGTGATGAAGCTTCGTAACTGCTAACGTACTGCTTTACCGTTACAATTATTGTACATTGTGGTGGTGACGCGTTTGTTGCATTCTCGTTTCATCGAGTCAACATACAACGCTATACCATCCAACAAATGCCTAAGCGTATTATGATTAAAAAGTATAAAAGTACTGCCGTGTAGTATGTTCTAGGGGAAAGCCTGAAGCCTTGCTATGGTCGTTGTGTTGTAGACGAAAAGAAAAGTAAAATTCATATGCAAATATATACACATAAATTACATATAATATATCCCCCTGAGTTATGTATATATGTGTGTGTTCCTCCACATGAGCTATGCAAATCAACTAATTGCACTTGTAATTTACACATCGTCCTGTCATAACATCCGAGAGTAGTCACATACCACAGTTACTCGCTTCCATATACTGGTGGCAGCCGTGTAGAAGTTTACATGAGCTGTGTACATTCTCAGAGGCAATGAAATCCATGTGTAATCATCTGAATTATGTTAGGTATTAATGAATATTAAAATTTCAATGACTTCTGCTTTCGAAACAGAAACACTCCACCATATTGTCAGCAATGCCACACTATTTTCACTCTTTGAATTGTATCCCTTCATTCTACAGAAACTCCTGGATGAGTAACAGCTAACGAGCTACCATCATGTTGCCATTTAGAAATTATAAAATTAAAATAATCTTTTAAAAGGAGGTCCCGCCGTCCCGGTACTCTTGGCAATCACCATGCGAGTGTAACACTCCAGGACATACAGTACTTTACTTCAAGTTCTCTCTGTAACACGATACAGGAGCATGTGACGTGTGTAACCTGTGTTTCTGTGTGTGTTTGTGTGTGTGTTACGTGTTTTTGTGTGTACATGTGTCATGTTTTAAACTTGCGTGGTAAAACAGTTTGATTTAATGATGTTAGGTTTAAGGATTCACTATTTTAAGTGAAGTAGTAATAATAACCCTTAAATTCAATTTATGATTATTATCATATTGTTGATGTCTTCAGTCTTCATTATTGTACACCAAAACTTCTAATAACTACTTAGTATAATGAAAGTATTGTTTTGCCAATTTATTATTTAAATATTCAGTGCTGTCAATAACCGCTAATAAAGTTGTTAACGCATAATACTTAAGGTGAGTTGGTGTACAATAATTTTCACGTTGGTCACATGTTGACCTCTTGACCACCATAATAACAATAATAATGTTCTTCATAATTACAGAAGCACTTATTACTTTATTATAACCATAACAAGGTTTAGTGGGAAAAACTAGAATAAGGCTTAATAAGGAGCTGCAGTGGGTTAAGGAACTACAATGAAAATCATTAGCCGCATAAGCTGTGGTTTGCCGCTCATAATAATATCATATTATTTCATAAACTACTCATTGAGTTGTCGTATTCTAACTTTAATAAATAAGACAGGTCTTAATAACGTACAATGTTAGTTCAACCATTCATCAGCGTTGATATTGTGGTCAATAATTGCCGGATAAACTTATATTATACAGGATGATATATATTGAAACTTTCTCATTCATTCCAGTATGAAGCTTACATAAATCTATGAGCATGTTATGAGCATGAATTTTAATTCATTATTATTATTTTTGCCTACTAACTTTAAAGACATGGACTGATCGGGGTACAGCAATTCTGTACTGTGGTTAGTAGATAAAAATATATATGTACTTATATATCCTCTAAATCATGAGCTAGAATTTTAGACCGTGCCTTATTATAATAAGTCTGCGTATTCTAAATAGGTAGGTCCTCATTGGATGAGCGCATCAAGATGCATTGTTCATAATGAGATTTATTGTTCAATAATTTGCAGAACCACAATACTCTCTTCTTTACTGTTTATAGAATACATTGTCCACTAATTGCTTGAACCATTCCAAACAGACTTTGTGAAATTATCCTATTAAAAAGTTTAATTCTCGGACAAATATGCCCAATATTGAGTCTGTTGTTCTCACTAATTTATTCCCACGACCGAAACAAAAGGATAAACAACAAATAAGTAAAACAAAGGATATACTAGTCAAGACTGCTTCTTTTTAAAATAAAAGTATCAATTCAAACACGTCTTAATATTGCAGAATGGTTGACTCAGAAATTGTGGAATGAATTTGTTGACTCGATAACCCTCCTCAAACTTTTAAATCGTGCCAAGAAATATATTGACAACATACTTTCTGTCACCTCCGTGGATCCAGTTTTATAATTCTTACAAATTTCACGCCACCAAGTTACACTAAACAGTCTTTCCTCCCACCACCTCTCAGAGACTCCAGTGAGGGACATGCCCCCTAATAAGCACTCCGAATATAATATAGGCGGTCGTAATGACGTCATTTACCCTGTGCGTGCTGTCAAATTGTTGAAAACCACCGCCTATTATTCATGTGTGGGGTTTGATATTAAAGAGGGCTAGTAGTGGAGGCTGGAGCACCCTGGATCTGAATACCTTAGATCTAAAGCTGTCTGTAAACTTAATGGAGCCCTGGATCTGAATGCCTATACCTTTAGCTGTCTGTACTCAGCAACACATGATGGCAATGTGTCGTATACTCGGACATCACGTCTATAATGTATAGCTCAATACTCCGAGACACATTTCAAATTAATAGAGCTCCATGTAACACGAGCCACCCAATTAATCTGCTGTACTGCCTGAAGGCTACTCTATAGTACTGGGATCAGCAATCTCTACAGTCTGTAGGTATATATATTGTGTAGTCGGGTCATCATCTGATACATTATACATTATGAGTCGCGGAAAGAATTACACTTGGTGGGCGGTTGGTTATGATTTAATCAGATCATGATTCAAAGAATGATAACCATCAGAAATTCACATCTTTTCTATTATCTACCATATTTGATAATATGTTCTACTCGTGAAACACTGGTTCTTTTCAACTGATTTTCCATCATCTTCACAGTTAAATTTTACCCCCCCCCCCTCAATTCCTCCATTTCCGACCATTACCCCCCTCCCTCCCCTCAGGTGCTCTGAGTGTAGCGGTATCAGCAAGTTCTGTACCTGGTGTCCACTAGAGGGACAGTGTAGCAAGCAGGAGAACGCTCCATGCAACGAATACAAAGTGGACGTGAGTATTTTATATAACCTTTGCTGCCTGCATTCGTATTTTGTTAAAACTTTCATATATTTAGGATTAATATTATATGAACGTTCATTAGTGCTGTATAAAAACTCGGAAATTCATCGTGTTGAGCGTTATTTAAGTAGGTGTGGACAATGAAATGAACTCATTGCGGCTGCCTGTAAAACTATTCAATGTCTAAACTTTATAGTTGAGTATTTCCTTCAACAGTACGATTTCAAAAGTTCAAACATTCTTTGTAGAAATTTCATCAAAGTCATCACGAATCATGATTGTAAAATCTGATATCCACACTGGTATTTATCAAATTTTTCCGGCCATGGAATATTTGAATTTCCAAAAGGTGTGAGTTGAGCAGTACTATTGAGATAGGTAATAACCTTTCTAAGTTCCTGTGCGAGATCATCAAAAGATCAATGAAAAAATACTTCATGTTAAATTTGAAATATTTTCATCTTTAGATTTTTAAAGAAGAATAATCCTCAATCCGGAAATTCATTTCAGTGATCATGAATCATGATAAATTCATTGGAAACCAGCACCGTTGGTTTTGTTGTTTTTTACATTCCTCTATTTAGTAAACCCAGTAAAATTGCTACCTGCACTGATATCAACATATTATTAACTGTGCAAAGTCACAAACCAGTGGCATTTCTTCAGAACTTTCTACTGCTGGATTACGTAATGACAATTTGTTTATTTATTACAACTGTGATAATATGTTATAGACTTACCTCTTTATTCTTCAAAGATGGTACATTGCCCTGTATGTTACTATGCTAATAACCATCTACTCAAATTAAAATTCTGGTAGAAATGGCTCTGACAAGGAATAAAGTACAGCAAGCTCGCATAATATGTATCATTCATTATTAATCCTTCTAGTTTTCAAGAAGCCTTTTTCTTATAAAATTTATACTTAATACACGAGATGGGCGAATGCATTGCTACTCACAATTTGTACGTGTATCCTATAATTAGAAACTTGGTAATGCAGTCTTTTGAATAAAATATTCTCTTATTTTTTGACTAAAATATTCTCTCATCCCAGGAACCTAATCTCTGTCCGAAGATCACTAAGACGGAACCTAAGAAGTTATCGTGTAACACGATAAAACAGATTGTAGTAGACGTGGAAAACCTGCCAGCGTACCAGGTACGAGGTTTTTAGCTGGAATTTGGAAACTAAATCGCCGTGAAAGAGTAGATATTAAATCAAGAGGCGTATAAATTACAACAATTAAAAACATGGTTGATCATATTGCAACACCTTTGTACTGTAGTATGTAGATAAAAATACAAGATTGTTATGTTCTCAATTGTTTTACAATTTTCAAAGGTAGACTGTAAAATGTGGATTTTATCTTTCCTGAACTATGATTTATTGCAAAAACTTGGTTAAATTGATTTGACCAGCGATCGTTATCATATCAACTCACATATAAACCAAATTCTCAGGTTTCCAACGCTTACCAGTGCAAGATAACGAGTAACGTGAACACAACACATTCCCGCTTCTTTAACATCGACTCCAAGTCAACTAACTCCTCCATCTTCTGCAAAGATGTCGAGGTAAGATTAATTAAATAATTAATCTAATACGCTTCAATATGGAAAACCATCTAGGAAAACCAACCAGGAACTTTAGTGATATGAACAAGCTAACCTGTAGGCTGGATAATCCGTGACAGATTTTCTCTGAAATCTATAGTGACGTATCCGCTTGCTTGTGTAAAGCTACGTCCGCGCTGCAAGTTATGTTTACGGTATTTTTTGTGACAATTTCGAGCCCGAACATCTACTGAAAACATTATACGACTGTGTTTCTGCGTAACGCGCGGAGTCCTTCTCATCTACAAAAGTGTACTTTTTCAGCGAACACAGCCGTTTAGTTTGCGCGCGTTCGAGCTTTGATTTTCACAATCCAGGTTGATTTAATTGTTACATTTTCGCACGTTTTCAGATTTCAAGAATGCATGAGGAGGCTTACAATTCTAAAGGTGTCGGGACAGTTTCATTATGTCGAGCCAACATACCTTAAATTACTAATTACACTAAACAAATATCCCTGATTTTACTTTTTCCTGCAGATTGATTCGAGTTTCCCTGAGTATGACATAGCCGAGAGCGACGTAACAGTCAGCATTATCTACAGGTAATAGTGAGCGTAACTAGTTAAGAAATAACCGATTACATTAATTTCTGCTGACCTGATAATTCCTAAACGAATGAATCGTGTTTCTTCTTCACTCACAGGCATACACACACTGTTTGCTTTATCTTCCGGTCATAACGGTTAATTCTATCACAGGGCTGGAGCCATGCAAACTGGAGTGAACGTGGTGGCAGCACCACGTGAGTTTTAGTAGAATCACATTCAGCTTTTTTCTTGTTTGACACTGCAATACCTCCTGCACTTATAGAAAATTAAACTTGATAGATTCTTCATAAAATGCGCAATGGAAGCTCAAGGCTTGAGTCTACTGTCAAGACCAGCTGAATTCCAATGAGTGGTCACATTAACCCCGCTCACGAGAAAAAGGCATGTGCGATGACGTCTTTATCATATCATGATGTAGTTAGTTGACGACGTTTAACAGCCTATTTCTCGTGCGCGGCGTTAACCCTCCCCTCCCCTCACTAACGGTATACTCGTGTGAGAAGCTGGGAGCCGACTGTATCCAGTGCGTATCGGACTACAGTGTAGAGGTGTACAGTTGTCGGTTCTGCGGTAACACCTGTGCGTACTCCAACTCAGCCGCCTGCGACACCAGTTCAGTTCACGATGTCAACCAGTGCTTCTCTGCTAACACGGAGATAGAACGGGTAGGTGGACATGAAACTGTTAGTTGGAACAGAGCTGGATATTTTGGGCTGGAAGTATTGTATTTTTAAGGTTTTCAATACATACTCAAATTTCATGTAACGTTCTATACTTTCATCACGCTTAGATCTCGCCTAATATCAATTCTCATACATTCACACTAATGTTTGGGTCCTGGGATGCGTGTCATGTGAGTGATCTAGAAAAATGCATTTATTCATAATAATTCAAACATAATATTATATTTGAATTCTGGACTCCTTCCAAAATAGACCATCGAATTCAAGTTGCTGTGAGGTACAGAATGAAAACCGAGTCATTGGTTTATGTAAAGTGCTAATCAAACATTATACGAGCTCGAAATAATAATACCTTCATTACACACATTACACGTTGGCAATGATAAGAAGAATTTACATGATATCATTATGAAAATAATTATGATTGCATTTTATAACAAAGATATGGAAGGATCAAATCACAGCACTTATGTACTGTGGTTTGTAGATTAAAATACACCGTAACACATGAATAGTAATTTAAATTCATTAGGATATTATAAATTAGATATCCGACCTTCATTGCTTCGAGAAAATTCGGCAAAAGCTCAATGACAAGCTCAATTATAGATAATTAGCTGTAATAAACCCTATTATACCTATTTGGAATCCTCTAAAATACCCCAAGCTTTACCCCTCGCATCTCTGCGGGTAACCCCAGATTGGGGAACCTACTCAGACCCCCAATTCCTAATTTAACATCAAACCTAACCCCTCGCATCTCGTCAGGTAACCCCAGATTGGGGAACCTACTCAGACCCTCAACCCCTAATTTAACCTCAAACCTAACCCGTCGCATCTCGGTAGGTAACCCCAAAATGGAGTCCCGGCGAGGGTGGGGTTTCCATCACAATCATGGGAACCAGTCTTGCTAGGAAAGGACAGGAAATAAAGATCAAGTTCGTTTTTACTATGACTGACGGATCAGAGACTACGTTGGATTGCAAGGAGCCCACGATCGAGAGCTCAACCACGTTCGTACTACGCGATAAATCGTATAATTAAACGCCGGGTAAATATCCAAAACCCCCAATTTTCCCCCCCCCTTTTGGGGCACCCACCCCTGACTTTAAACAAATCCGATCAAGCCCCACCAAAAAAAATTTTTAAAAATTTTGTTAAATTTTTTAAAAAGAATCAAAGAAACAGAAACTTAATGGAAAAGATGAAAGTATGAATTAGAAATGTGGCTGACAGCAAGTCAGACAAAAATTTAGCTTTTTAAAATTTTTACATAATTTTTTCAATTTAAATGGTAATAATTTTCAATTTTTGTCAATTACCCTGAATAACGGGTGAAGCCCCAATTATCTGGAATTATTTCAATGTATTCTTGTGGGCAAATTGATATCATGTTAGAGCTCAAATATGATTATTCTGGACCTAAAAAATTTTGGGCTGATTCAGAATAACGTCGAGAAAATTTGAAAACCCTTTTTCCCATGCTATTTGATTAGTTTGAGAAGGTTAAAAAAATTTTGCACAAAATCTCAATGAAAAAATTATCCCAAAAAGGGTTATTTGGGTTTATTATGAGATGATTCTGAGCAGAAGGGTCTCCAGAGTGACTGCGGGAAAAAATCCACCCAAATGGTAAATTTGGGAACCCCAAAACTTTTTAAAAGTTTTTGAATTGCCCCCTTTATATTTCAGGGGGGTAGCCCCCCGGCAAAAATTCTTGCAAAAGCCAGCCGAATGATGTTAGGTTGATAGGAACCGAAGTTGCCGAAGTGTGTAGTTTGATGGCGCATAGGTGAATGGCAATGTCACCCTATGTTACCCTATACACGTCGCACGCGTGGGTAGGGTAAGACAATGAGTAACGCATTGCATTTGACTGATGTTGCCGTGAATCATTCTTTTTTCGTATACTGATTACGGCTGCGTAAGAATTGGAAAATTAATAAGATTCATTTTCAGAATAATACCCCGTCACCTTTGTCTTATAGCGTACAACGATACAAACTTGGATGATAGATGGTTTTAATGCGCTCGCCGGACAACGTCCATTGACAAAACATGTTTTCTAATGATGATAAACGTTTACTAAGGAATAGGAACTTGAAATTGATTAAACATTTCAAAATAAAGATATCTAGGCCATGCGACGCGCGCTCATACTAAGCGCAGCAAAATCAAATTCATTATCTAACGCCGCGCATTTTCTCTTCAAGTAACTCAATCTCAAATAACTTTGCAACAAATAGAGCCGCGCGCAGAGTTTCAGCGCGCAAAATTAAAATGCGCGCTCGTTTTGTTCATTTCGTTAGTTCAACAATTTTGTTTCTACGTTTACGTGAAGTGCTCTGGAGTCGAAGTTTACTTTTGAACCTACCATTTATTTAAAAACACGCCGAGACCGACTTACGGACATTGCTCGATGCGAATTTATTTCATCAGTTGAACTCTACTGCTCAGAGATTATTTTCGTAATAATTTCCTACTTTCCTAAACTTCCAATAACTGTCGTCCTAAATATTCCTACATGCCTCATGAACAACAAATTTAAAAACATCAACATTTAAAAACATCAACATCTCGACAGCTTAAATCACTAACCTAATAGTAACACTACTTTACGAACTACTTTATGTTGCACGTGCACAAATATTCAATCTCCATAGCAACGGCACCTCATTTCTTCCGTTTGCATTCGTTTCCCTTGATAATTTCTTGGCAAGCTCAAATTTAATTGTGTACGGAAGCACAGACATAATTCACGTGCTCTTACGAAATTATATATAAGACTAGCAGGCCCGTTAGGCCATCTAATACACAGCTCACCCAGAGCTCGCAAATTTCAACCAATGCGATTCAAAACAACTAAAAAAAATTTTACCGCATCAAAAAACTCCGATCCGTTCAAAAGTTGTTACTTGTTAGACATCGCAACGTAATCAAAACACCGTTAACAGAAATGAGCGCGCGCGCAATTCTCCGTGCACGTGTCACCATGGTTACCCGCACAAATCGGCCGCGCGTTCCGAAAGATGTTTCCGCCGTTACGACAAACAAAAAACAGAGAATGCGAAATTATATTAGAGACTAGCAGGCCCGTAGGGCCTACAACTCACTCGGCGCTGCTACGCAGCACCTCGTTCGCAAAATTCAAATCCACCAAATACTTTTTACCGCATCAAAAAATTCCAATCACATCAAAAGTTACGCAGCAACATACTCAAACAGCATTAAACAGAAATGATCGCGCTCGCGCAATATGTAACCATAGCAACGCGCGCGCCTATATCCATATTGCAGTACTGCACGTGGGCGCTCCAAAATGTGTCTACAAAAGGACAAAAAACGTGACGGAGGTACATAATAATACAGCGGTTGCGAAATTATAAGTAAGACTAGCAGGCCCGTTAGGTCATCTAATACACAGCTCACCCAGAGCTCGCAAACTTCAACCAATGCAATTCAAATCAACTAAAAAAAATTTACCGCATCAAGAAACTCCGATCCGTTCAAAAGTTATTAGAGATCGCAACGTAATCAAAACACCATTAACAGAAATAATCGCGCGCGTAATTCTCCGTGCACGTGTCACCATGGTAACCCGCACAAATCGTAATGTGCGCGCGTTCCGAAGATGTTTCCGCCGTTACGTACAAACAGAAAAAACAGAGAATGCGAAATTATATTAGAGACTAGCAGGCCCGTTGGGCCAGCTAATACACAGCTCACTCAGAGCTCGCAAATTTCAACCAATGCAATTCAAATTTAATTAAAAAATTTTACCGCATCAAAAAACTCCGATCCGTTCAAAAGTTATTAATAGAGATCGCGCAACGTAATCAAAACACCATTAACAGAAATGAGCGCGCGCACAATTCTCCGTGCACGTGTCACCATGGTTACCCGCACAAATCGTAATGCGCGCGCGTTCCGAAGATGTTTCCGCCGTTACGCACAAACAGAAAAACAGAGGTTGCGAATGCCCGTTGGGCCTGCTAATACACAGCTCACTCGGCGCTGCTACGCAGCACCTCGTTCGCAAATTTCAGATCAGCTGAATACTTTTTACCGCATCAAAAAACTCTGATCCGTTCAAAAGTTACGAAGCAACGTAATCAAAACACCATTAACAGAAATGAGCGCGCGCAATTCTCTGTGCACGTGTCACCATGGTTACCCGCACAAATCGTAATGCGCGCGCGTTCCGAAGATGTTTCCGCCGTTACGTACAAACAAAAAACAGAGGTTGCGAAATTATATAAGAGACTAGAAGGCCCGTTGGGCCTTCTAGGTCACAGGAAAAAGGCATATCATAAGCATTAAGCAATGCAGCAAAGTGTAATGATTTGTGGTCATGTCACTGACTCACGGAACATGAATCAAATCGAATTCAGAAATCATCAATATCCAATGGCAAATTCAATGAGTTGATATATAGTAATTCAGTGATAAACAATCAATACAACTTCACAATGTGATTCCATGGCCAAAAGTTGGATTCAATGCTCTACGTGCAAAATCTTCCATTCGACTAAAGTGCGCGTCATTACTTATTGTTAATTCTTTGAAGTACATCGCCGTGGTGGCCGAGTGGTCTAAGGTTCCGAGTTAAAGCGCGGTTGTTGTGGGTTCGAGTCAGTGCCGGGAAGACTTTTTAACTTAGTGACAAATTTTACAATTTTGCCTCTGCTTCATGAAAAAAGTCATTCTGACTTGAAATTACATCATAAAAGTCCGTCTGATGCTGCTTAAAGCCTTTTACAAATTCATCAGTAGAAATTCTAATCTGGTGACCAAAAACTAAGACAAATACGACGCAAATAACGGACATCTTAACATTAGACTTAAACCAGCCACTTTTGCAATAAAATTCAGTCGGCTACTGTAGCCACTAAAAATTTTAATGCCACTGGGTCAGCATGCCTCTGAAAACACAATTTGTGAAAAATCACAAAAGGTCTACTTCAAAGCTCACTCGGCGCTGCTACGCAGCACCTCGTTCGCAAATTTCAGAAACCACATTTCAAATCGACCAAGTACATGAAAAATTTTTACCGCATCAAAAACCCACGATCCGTTCAAAAGTTATTAGAGATCGCGCAACGTAATCGAAACACCGTTAACAGAAATGAGCGCGCGCGCAATTCTCCGTGCACGTGTCACCATGGTTACCCGCACAAATCGTAATGCGCGCGCGTTCCGAAGATGTTTCCGCCGTTACGCACAAACAGAAAAACAGAGGTTGCGAAATTATATAAGAGACTAGCAGGCCCGTTGGGCCCGCAAATACACAGCTCACTTGGCGCTGCTACGCAGCACCTCGTTCGCAAATTTCAAATTCACCAAATACTTTTTACCGCATCAAAACCCCCGATCCGTTCAAAGTTGTTAGAGATCGCCGATCGCAACGTAATCAAAACACCATTAACAGAAATGAGCGCGCACAATTCTCCCGTGCACGTCACCATGGTTACCCGCACAAATCGTAATGCGTGCGCGTTCCGAAGATGTTTCCGCCGTTACGCACAAACAGAAAAACAGAGGTTGCGAAATTATATAAGAGACTAGCAGGCCCGTTGTGCCTGCAAATACACAGCTCACCCAGAGCTCTCAAATTTCAACCAATACAATTCAAATTTAACTAAAAATTTTTACCGCATCAAAAAACTCCGATCCGTTCAAAAGTTATATTAGAGATCGCGCAACGTAATCAAAACACCATTAATAGAAATGAGCGCGCGCGCAATTCTCCGTGCACGTGTCACCATGGTTACCCGCACAAATCGTAATGCGCGCGCGTTCCGAAGATGTTTCCGCCGTTACGACAAACAAAAAACAGAGGTTGCCAAATTATATTAGAGATTAGCCAATTTTGAGGGTACTTATAAGCGTGCAATAATTTGTAATAGTGCATGACTGATTTGATTGTTTGTTTTGGCATCATTCCTGCTCATCGTGCAATAACTAATGAGAGTGCATTTTGCAATTAAAATGCTCATGCAAATAAGTTGTTCGAAAGTGCAGACACTTATAATAGAGCATTTTGCAATTAAAATGCTCATGCAAATAAGTTCTATTATTGCACTCCTAAAAATTTATGCTCTGAATAGTTATGGGATGATGATTATAGAACCCTCTGATGTTTTCTGTAATATATATACACTTGCCTGATCGGGTCCATGATATTAGTTTAGACCCTCGCCCCTACGGCTCGGCTAAAACTGGATACATCCTCAGGCTAACGCCCCTGGAAGCATCCCAAAATGGACCTGATAGGCGTGTGTCGATGTATTTTATACATAGATTCGTCCGCTATTATTGCGTGAGGTTCAGCCAGCGGGAGGGGGATAAATTTAAAAATAGAGCGATAGACACGCAGGCAGAATCCCTCTATCAAATACATTCACTGTCTCCTACCACGTAGTTTCAGTGTATTGTACCCTTCAAACAACACGCACTCTTACTAGCAAATGTATACCAAATCAAATGCAAATGTTTCGTTCCTGCGAGAATTTAAACATGTAATTACCGTCCCACGTGACTCGCACACGTGCCACTGTTACTGTACCAAATCAAGGTCACGTTGCGTTGCGCGCACGTGCCACTGGTTTCGGAGCACTATCCTTCAGCAAACGGTTTCTCATTCTCATTCACAGTTTCTGTTGTGTTTCGCCGTTCTGGATCTTCTTACTTGTTTACACGGCGAGAAAGTCCATTTACCTCTTTGCATGCTCTGCAGATTATATCGCAATGCCCTTATTCGTTATTGTTTTTGTTGTATTGATTCTTTGATCGGATATTGTTTTGTTGTTGCATTTAATCGTACAATAGTGCTCTTTATACATACTCCTGTTTAACCCATTAAATTATCAATTATTTCGTTCATAAACCATCCTTCTTCAGTGTGATTATTTGTATCATAATTTTTTATTTGTATTATAATTTCATTGTTTCGTTCCTTTAGTTAAAAATTGTTTTATTTAAAAGGCGTATCGTAAATGATTTTTAGACTTATTTGTGTAACACACGGTAATATGATTTGTAGCTGTCACTGCGCGTCACGTGACCAACTTTATCATATAGCAGCTGTGATTCATCTTTTCAGTCTTTCATAAGTTAAATTGACGAACAATAGGTTTTCATCGAAAGTGCAATAATTTATAATAGAGCATTTGCAATTAAAATGCTCATGCAAATAAGTTGAATCGAAAGTGCAATAATTTATAATACAGCATTTTGCAATTAAATGTCAGAAAATAAGTTTTTAAATTGTTTTCCTCATTACATTAAAGCATGGCTTGGGGTACGCAAAGTTATTGCACTGGCTTCCCTGTGTTTGGTTTTTCACCCCGGGCCCTTTGAGATAACCCAATTATTTTTACTGGCTTCGCCCCGTGCAATAATTTTTTAACGACCGACTCTCTTTAAAGTCTTTTATAAAACTTATTTTTAAAACAATTTTTTTAAAACGTTCCAATAAATGTTTGAGGACGCCGGAAGGGGACATTTCGCTACGGACATTATAAAGAGGCACTTTCCAGAAAAATTAAATGTATTGCAAACCTGGACCTGCTAAACACATATCCAATTCATCACGATCTCTGCTAACCCTCTTCAATGTCTTTTTGTTAGTAAGACAAAATGCGTTGGGGATGGAAAAAATAAACATTGGAATGACGACTTGTCGAGGAATACTAAACATCGGAAACCTTCAAATTTAGAAAATTGAATATGGAAATGAAATGGAAAACAATTCTACGTATCATCAAGTAACTCTTTATAGGTAGGTTCTTGGCAACATTCTATTCATAGGCCTCTCTTACTGAATAGTAAGTATTTTAATTGTTAATGCATGGTATTTTCTAACCTCAGTCCATTCTTTTATAGCATAACACAATCCCTCTTATATCCTCCAAACCTTTTTAAAATGGAGATTGCTAAATTTGAAATTTCACCTATTTCTGTTAGACTCACATATTCATACAGTATCAAAACCAATTCAAACTTCTTGAAATTTTATTTTAATAATCAACATTTTAAAAAAGGGTTTTTTTCCAAAAATAAAATTTCCCCAAAAATTAATTTTTCAAGAGTGAAAATAAAAAAATTTAACTCAAAAAATTTTTCTTTAAAAGAATCGCCACTTTAGTTCAAATGATGATTTTTTAATTTTGAAAGTTTAACAATAAAATCAGGGTCCTTTTTGCCCTCCATTGCTGAATGCTGCTGCTTGGTATAAATTTCAGGGCATTGTCGGCTACGATTTCTAATCTGCATAAAACAGCGCAAATGAACAGCTGTTCAACAGCTTCTCGACTTCTCTTTCCTATGACGTACTGAGATGGTAAAAGATTCCGGGAAATTCAAAGCATTGCCCAAACGTCATTTGCTGGAAAGGGAATTCTCTTTGGGAAATCTTTGATTTAAGGGGGGCCTTCTTTCTAGATACGGCCCAAGTTTTAAAAAAAGTGAATTTTAGGTGCCGGTATTTTTACTGGTCACACACAAACAGAATTTGAATTGAAAATACAAGTAAAGGTGAAAAGAGTTTTCCGTTTTTTTCCCCAATTTACTCATAAACTGACAATGGTTTTTTTAATTTTTTAAAACTCCCCCAAATTTTTCCCTCAAATCCCTGAATAGCTGCCGCCACTGTAAAACCCCGTCAATAAAAAATTGTCTCCGCAGTGCCAGACGGTGACCAAAATTGAAAACCGAAGGGGGAAACAAGGCAACGTCTTCAATGCGAGGGCCCCTTACCCCGGGGTGGGTTCTCTTTTAAAAGTTTGTTGTTTAAATTTTGCCCCGATTCCACCCTCAGATCCCCCCCTTTCAATTCTTTCCCCTTTTCCAACACCCTTATTTTCTTCTCGTCGTTTCCCCCCGTTTATCCTCATTTAACACTGTTTTCCTTTTACAAACCCCCCCCCCTTTCCCCCTTTTCTCCCCTCCCACCCCCCCTTTTTTTTCCCCTTCCTCCCTTTTGGGGCCCCATTTTTCCACCCCCTTTCCCAATTTCTATTTTTAAAAAAACCCCTTTCCTCCCCCTTCTCGTTGGGGGTTTTTTTTTTGGTTTTTTGAGGGTGTTGTAACCTCACTTTCCTACCCTCCCCCTTCTGTTGGGGATTGTTGTAAACCCTTTTTTAATTTTTTTTGGGTTGTGGGGGCTTTTGGTACAATGAACCCTTTACTTTTTAAATTCCGGGAAGGGGACGAGAAAAAGGGATTTGGCCTTTGTATTGGGGGTCAAAATGTTTTTTTAATTTTACATTACTTTTTGGGGTTAAAGGGTTTCTTTTACCAATTTAAAATTGCAATATTTATTTTGTGAGACTTTTGAAAAATTATTTTAACCTCCCATACTAATTTTTTCCCCCAACCAAACAGGTGAAAGGGGTTTGTTTTGATCAGTTGTTTTTGTGATCAATCTTTTAAGATTTCTGATGCCGACACTCCGCAGTAGAGATGGATTTTTGATTCTTTCTCTGGATCACCTTGTAAAATATACTCGAATCTAATCACTCTCCTCCAGAGGTTTATCTACGCTGACTCGCACACCCAGTCCATCCTCCTGACGCCCTTCCCCACGTCATCAGACCACCGGTCCACGCCACCTAGACAGCAGTCCCCGTCGTCTGGACACCACCAGTCCACCGCACTCCGGGAAGTCTACTACTACGGCAACTCCAGTCTCGGGGATCTAGTGGTGGATTGGGTTTCTGATAACGTCTACTGGACCAACGCTACCGGTCACAGTAATTAGCTGTTTTAATTCATACATATGTTTATGTAATGCTGGTAATTTATTTTTCAATCAATGTTATTGCCCTGTGGTATTGAAATTCATGGTGATATTGATTGGGGTATAGTATTCTGTGTATAAAGGCAATGATACTATCGGAATACCGGTTCAGTGATTAACCCAGAACTTTGGCAGGTCTTATGATATCTGATGCTGATGGCAGGACTGTGGTTGAAATGTTGAAGGTCGAGAGACAACCACACCATCTGGCTATAGACCCAGAGAGGAGCTCACTTTTCTGGATCGGAAGCATCGGACTTCAGTCTGACATCTACACATGTGACACTACGGGCACTAGTGAGTTTTGGTTGTTGAATGTCTCAATCGCATGTCGATACGCCTGAAATACCTATCATCTTGAAATTGTACAAAAAATAATTTGTATAAATTCCGCTGGGAATTCCTGAATAGGTAACTATCCCCCACTCGCAGACTACAGACCCCTGTTCAAGGGACAGTTCCGTCCTACCAGTGTTGCGGTAGATCCGGTGACGGGGGCCTTGTTCTGGTATGACGCCCTCTTCAGGGCCATATTCACCTCCCACCTGGCAAGGAATGAGGAGGAGGAGGACTATACGATCCATGCAACACTCCTCAAAAACATCAGGTATAAGATGACAATGCCCATGCAACCCTCCTCAAAAACATCAAGTTGCTAAGAATTAAGATAAGATAGTATGGGCCCGCCTTTTTTGGCACGTTTAAATTAGCAAATTAATTATATAGGATGTTTCTTTGACGTGGCGCAAATTAATGTCTTCAATTGACAATGTCTTTGATTAACTAGTTTTTTTTTCTTGATGAACATTGGTATCCATAGATCTATCTGGTATGTTTTTCAGTCACGTTGACAACTTGAAGTACCACAATGGTAGACTAGTGTGGACTGCTGAGAAGGGTGGCAAAGACCTCCTCTTTGTATACGACGTTATGGACAGCTCCTTCGTCAAGACGATCGAACTCTCTGAGAAGCCTTCAAAAATCACCTTGTTCCAGGAAAATCTTCAGCGCGTATTTGGTAAATTCCTAAATTGATGTTATTGGAATAAAAACTTTTCTTTAAAATGTTTAATGGGAATTTTGAGATTCAACGGCCCCATTTTACCGAATTCCCAACCCAGATACCACTTGGTTGCCATAAAAACTCATATTTCTCAGACACTACTGGGTTGCCATAACAACTCATATTTCCCAGACATTACTATGTTGCCTTAACAACTCATATTTCTCAGACACTACGCTACTGGGTTTCCATAACAGCTCATATTTCTCATACACTACTGGGTTGTCATGACAACGCATTTCTCATACACCACTGGGTTGCCATAACATTAACAACTCATATTTCTCATACACCACTGGGTTGCCGTATCAAGTCATATTTCTCATACACTCCTGGGTTGACGTAACAACTCATATTTCTCAGACACCACACTACTGGGTTGCCATAACAACTCATATTTCTCAGACACTACTGGGTTGCCATAACAACTCATATTTCTCAGACACTACTGGGTTGCCATAACAACTCATATTTCTCAGACACTACGTTCCTGGGTTGCCATAACAACTCATATTTCTGAGACACTCCCGGGTTGTCATAACAGCTCATATTTCTCAGAACCTACTGGGTTGCCATAACAACAACTTATAATTATCATACACCACTGGGTTACCATTATAACAACTTATATTTTTCAGACACCACGCTCCTGGGTTGCCGTAACAACATGGGCGGGTGTGACGACCTGTGCTTTGCGTTTCCGCATGACCGCATGTGCGGTTGCGGGGAGGGAGGAGAGCGCATGATGCACTGCGCAGCTACAAACATGCGGTGTGAGGATCACTACTGTCACCAGGATAGCTGGTGCTCTGTCGCAGACGGAACTGAGTCGTGCAGGTAAACTTTAAGATAATTCGTAAATTCATATTTGCAGAATGATTCGTAATCGTTTAACAATTCGTAGAATTTATTTTTCGTTTCATTTTCAATTTCATGCAATGGAATTGGAACTTCAAATCGATGTTTCATGGGATTGGAAACCATCCTAAGAATTGTTAACAGGAATGAGAACGGACATGTTATCAACGTGAAAACGGACGTCGGACATAATAAGATTATTGTCACATCTCAGGTGCGGGTTCGGTTTCACTGGTGAGCGGTGTGACTGGGTGGAGTGTACGGAGTACTGCCCCAGTCCTAACACCACCTGCTACCTCAACACGCTCTCCAACCTCAAGCACTGCTGCTCCTCCGCCAACGGTCAGTGATTTCATTGCATATGTGAAAATTACACTGTAATTTTTCTTTGCTCAGTCAGTCAACGGTCAGTGCTGTCCTTGTGTTGCGCGCTTAGATTATGAGAAAAGTACATGATAATTATCATTTCTCGATGTTGCGACAGTGTGGCGCGTCCCGTGACAATGCATTACACTTCCCATCCGTTTCAGAGTGCATGGGGTTCCGCTGCACAAGGTAGAGCCCCACGTGACTCCTTCGCCAGCCAATAACAGCGGTTACAATGTGTCCTCCATCATCACTGCAGCGGTCTCAGTGACTGTGCTCGTTCTCATTGGTCTCTCAGTCCTCGGGTGAGTTGTGTTGGTTTGTAGGTAGTAAACGGGTGTGGGTTTGTAAGTAAAGGGGTGTGGGTTTGTAGGTAGTAAACGGGTGTGGGTTGGTAAGTATTGAACGATTTTATTGGTATGCTCTAACCTGGGATGGAATCTCAGGCGTGATATCACGTACGAGAATTGAGATCCATAATTGCCTTATTTCGTAGTACAACTGATGGAAAAGCAAGATAAATTCCTCTTTCTATCACTGGATAGTTGTTGCAAACTATCACCAACCATTCATAACTCAAAGCTTCTCTATTGCAGGTACAGAAAATGGAGAGGGTCGCGTGAAAGAGCCAGAAGTAATACCCTGGTAGACATGTATCCTATGGAACCGGTTAAAGATGATCTCAGGATAGAGGACGACGAACCGCTCCTTTTTAACTAGCAGTTGTTTAGCAACCGCCTGCGAGTTGTATAGCAACTCTCAGTTGCTAAGCAACATCCTGTTGCTTAGCAAAACCCAGCTACTAGACCCGAACCTTGAAGGGACAAACTCCCAAAACTCTTAAGTTATTAGTTTAACTATCTGGAAATCAGTGTTTTTGATTTATTGCGTTTAATTCATTGGTTTTTTCAATGAGTACATGTAAAGCAGTATTATTGGACTTCGCTCCAAATTGCTTACCATGTATTCTGAAATGATTTGATTTTGACCCCCCGGATTATTCAGATAGGAACATTATCACTGTGTTTAGGACTGTGAATTCCATTGTTTTATAGTGTAGAATATTTTGTAGAAAACCTAGCTGCAGCCAGCACTCATATTTGGTATGTGGTCTAGTGTCTAGTGTCTACTCTAACATTGCTACCTTTAAGTCTACGGTCGTCATGGTCAGCTTGTTATATAATCATTCCTTGTGTGAATATCAGGCCTGAGACCAGACCCCTCTCACTTAATGGAATGAAGCTATTCGGCCAGGATTCAACTGTGCTGCAACTGAAAATTTCTTTATATTTTTGATGATTTGGTAATATTCACTGAATTTAAAGTATTTAGGTGCTGGCTGCAGTGAGTAAAATTCATAGATAAGTAGTTAGTTCCTATAACGATCGGCTTTCAGAAACAGACGTTTTTCCTTAAAAATAACACAACCTTTTTTGTGAAAGGGAAATTAAGTCAAATTACTTAATGAACTTTCAGACTTTCCTGAAAATAAAAAGAATTTAAATCTTTGATTTTAAAATCGAGTTCCATGTTCTGTTTCTGGGAATCGATTTTTTTGTTTATTCTTTATTTATGTATAGCAAATAAATTATTGCATATTCTCAATCATGCAGTAGCATCAGATTCTGAATCATGTGTATCTGACTGATAATTCTTATCTTTTTGATAATAGTTGCTAGATCATATCATATTGATTTTCGCTGTACCGATCGATGATTATTCGGAATTGTTTTTGTTGATATATTTAATCGTTAAATCTAGTCACTGCTTGTTTAACAGTTGACAACCAGTACCCGTTTGTTTAACATTCATATTTAATTGGCTGATAGAATTTTATTTTTGGCGTTGTTCAAGTTTTCAGATTGAAGTTTGAACGCCGCTGATGACAAATGCTGTTTATCTCTCTTAACATTAGTTCTCTTTTATCTGATTTGTCTGAGTTACTGCTACTAGCAGTAACTCAGGCAAATTATCATCAATTATCTGATTGGTTCGTGCCAAATGAGATATTTCATATTTTCATGGCATGATAAGTCAATTTTCAGTTTCACAATATTATACGTGTTCATGTATGTTTTAATATTAATAAGTGTTTCTCCTGTGAACTTGAAGAAGCGTAGTCGCCCAAAATGAAAATAACGTCCCGTACCATTACCATTGGCATTGACCGGTAATCTCTTATATAATTTCGCATTCTCTGTTTTTCTGTTTGTACGTAACGGCGGAAACATCTTCGGAACGCGCGCGCATTACGATTTGTGCGGGTTACCATGGTGACACGTGCACGGAGAATTGCGCGCGCGCTCATTTCTGTTAATGGTGTTTTGATTACGTTGCGATCTCTAATAACTTTTGAACGGATCGGAGTTTTTTGATGCGGTAAAAATTTTAAATTAAATTTGAATTGAATTGGTTGAAATTTGCGAGCTGTGTATTTGCAGGCCCAACGGGCTTCCTAGTCTCTAATATAATTTCGCATTCTCTGTTTTTCTGTTTGTACGTAACGGCGGAACGCGCGCGCATTACGATTTGTGCGGGTAACCATGGTGACACGTGCACGCAGAATTGCGCGCGCGCTCATTTCTGTTAACGGTGTTTTGATTACGTTGCGCGATCTCTAATAACTTTTGAACGGATCGGAGTTTTTTGATGCGGTAAAATTTAATTTAGTTTAATAATTGCATTGGTTGAAATTAGCGAGCTTTGAGTCAGCTGTGTAATACTGTTTTGATTTTGTTGCTTCGTAACTCTTGATGCGATTGGAATTTTCTGACGCGCTAAAAAGTATTTAGTTGATTTGAATTGTGGAGTTTGAAATTTGCGAACGAGGTGCTGCGTAGCAGTTCCGAGTGAGTTGTAAACGGGCCTGCTAGTCTATATAATTTCGCAACCTCTGTTTTTTGTTTGCACGTAACGGCGGAAAAATCTTCGGAACGCGCGCGCATTACGATTTGTGCGGGTAACCATGGTGACACGTGCACGGAGAATTGCGCGCGCGCTCATTTCTGTTAATGGTGTTTTGATTACGTTGCGCGATCTCTAATTACAACTTTTGAACGAATCAGAGTTTTTTGATGCGGTAAAATTTTTCATGTACTTGGTCGATTTGAAATGTGGTTTCTGAAATTTGCGAACGAGGTGCTGCGTAGCAGCGCCGAGTGAGCTTTGAAGTAGACATTCTTTGAAGTAGACCTTTTGTGATTTTTCACAAATTGTGTTTTCAGAGGCATGCTGACCCAGTGGCATTAAAATTTTTAGTGGCTACAGTAGCCGACTGAATTTTATTGCAAAAGTGGCTGATTTAAGTCTAATGTTAAGATGTCCGTTATTTGCGTCGTATTTGTCTTAGTTTTTGGTCACCAGATTAGAATTTTTACTGATGAATTTGTAGAAGGCTTTAAGCAGCATCAGACGGACTTTTATGATGTAATTTCAAGTCAGAATGACTTTTTTCATGAAGCAGAGGCAAAATTGTAAAATTTGTCACTAAGTAAAAAAGTCTCCCCGGCACTGACTCGAACCCACAACAACCGCGCTTAAACTCGGAACCTTAGACCACTCGGCCACCACGGCGATGTACTTCAAAGAATTAGCAATAAGTAATGACGCGCACTTTAGTCGAATGGAAGATTTTGCACGTAGAGCATTGAATCCAACTTTTGGCCATGGAATCACAATGTGAAGTTGTATTGATTGTTTATCACTGAATTACTATATATCAACTCATTGAATTTGCCATTGGATATTGATGATTTCTGAATTCGATTTGATTCATGTTCCGTGAGTCAGTGACATGACCACGAATCATTACACTTTGCTGCATTGCTTAATGCTTATGATATGCCTTTTTCCTGTGACCTAGAAGGCCCAACGGGCCTTCTAGTCTTACTTATAAAGTCGCAGATTGTGTTAATGTGTTTTTTTTACGTCACGCCCCATGGCAACGCGCACGCAATGGAGGAAATTGCACGTGCAGATTAACTGCGCGCGCGTTCATTTCTGCTAAATGCTGTTTTAATTTCGGAGCTTCATAACTTTTGATCTGATTGGAATCTTTTGATGCGGTAAAAAGTATTTAGTTGATTTGAAATTTGCGAACGAGGTGCTGCGTAGCAGCGCCGAGTGAGCTGTGTATTTGCAGACCCAACGGGCCTGCTAGTCTTAATTATAAAGTCGCAAATCGTGTTTGTTTTACGTCACGCCCCATGGCAACGCGCGTGCAATGAGGGAAATTGCACGTGCAGATTAATTGCGCGCGCGTTCATTTCTGTTTAATGCTGTTTTGATTTCGGAGCTTCATAACTTTTGATGAGGTCGAAATTTTTTGATGCGGTAAAAAGTATTTAATTAATTTGAAATTTGCGAACGAGGTGCTGCGTAGCAGCGCCGAGTGAGCTGTGTATTTGCAGGCCCAACGGGCCTGCTAGTCTTAATTATAATTTCGTAAGAGCACGTGAATTATGTTTGTGCTTCCGCACCGAATTAAATTTGAGCTTGCCAAGAAAATATCAAGAGAAACGAATGCAAACGGGAGAAAAGAGGTGCTGTTGCTATGGAGATTGGATATTAGCGCACGTGCAACATCAAGTAGTTTCTAAAGTAGTGTTACGTTAGTGATTTAAGCTGTCGAGATGTTGCTTTTAAATGTTGATGTTTTTAAATCCGTAGTTCATGAGGCATATAGGAATTTTGGACGACATTATCGGACGCTTAGGAAAGTAGGAAATTATTACAAAAAATATCTAAACAGTAGAGTTCAACCGATTAAATAAATTCGCATCGAACGATGTTCCTACATCTCGGCGTGTTTCAATTAATGAGAAGTTCACGAATTTCGATTCAGAACACTTCACGTAAACGTAAGGAAAACAAAATTGTTGAACTAACAAAACACGACGCGCGCGCATTTAATCTTGCGCGCAACGCAGAAACTCTGCGCGCGTCGCAAAGTTATTTCAGATATAGTTACGAACTTACAAGACGAAATGCGCGGCGTAGAATTATGAATTTGCGCTTAGTCTGAGCGCGCACCAGGCAAGGCCTAAAATTAATATCTAATTTATTTCCATTTCTAACGCAGCTTTATTCAGTATACGAATGAAGGAAAAATCATAATTCACAGTAAGACCAGTCAAACAATGCGTTAGTGTTTCCTAATGCCTATTACCACAAGTGCGTCGCAAGTTTCGTCGTTTGCTCCTTTGAAATCAACATTCACCTAACCACGAGCGCATCGCAACTTTCGTCGTTTGCTCCTTTGAAATCAACATTCACCGGGCCTGCTAGTTTTAAATAATTTGATGAGACTAATCACGCATTTTACCTCATACTCATAATATTCTGATATTATTTCCTGCCTGATTTTACTAACTGTCTTGCCTTAGGTCGATTTGCTTCTTTACCTTCAGCTTTTGCTAAAATTTTCAGGAGGATTTTCATATGATTGAGCAGATAATGCATTGTTTGCTTAAGGCTAAGCTAGGTTTGTGTATTAATATTATTCTATTTTTGTTGGATATCAATACATCGTGCAATTGTAAGTTCAAAATATTTAATTCCTGTTTTGTTTATATTTCGTGTGGTTAATTATAGTTCTACTCTTCGCTGTCTTGTCAGGCAACGCCTGACAATCGCTGACTCAAATTATCACCACGACCAAAATCTTATGAAATAGGTCTGTTCCCTACTTTGGCTCAAAAGCAATGTTCGTAAACTTTTCGAACATTGCTTTTGAGCCAAAGTAGGGAACAGACCTATTTCAAAAGATTTTGGTCATGGTGATAATTTGAGACAGCGATTTACGGTAAAGGTAAAAAGCACGCGTTTCTTCAGAGAAGAAAAGCACGTATTTAGTTTCCTTTGAGATGGAAAAACGGGTTTCTTCATGGAAGAAATGCACGCGTTTCTTCAGAAGGATGAAAAGCACGCGTTTTTTAAATACATACTTTTTAATAAATATAAATACTTTTTTTGAAAAGTACGCGTTGCATTTCTAATTCTTCCTAGAAGAAAGCACGTGTTGAACTGTTGAAGATGGAGAAACGCGTTTCTTCATGGAAGAAAAGCTGGCGATTCTTCGGAGAATATAAGCGCGCGATTCTTCACAGAAGAAAAGCTGGCGATTCTTCACAAAAGAAAAGCGCACTATTCTTCAGAGAAGAAAAGCACGTGATTCTTCAGAGAAGAAAAACACGTGATTCTTCATAGCAGAAAAGCGCGCGTTTCTTCGGAGAAGAAAATCGCGCGTATATTCTTCAGAGAAGAAAAGCGCGTGATCTTCAGAGAAGATAAGCTCGTTATTCTTCAGAGAAGAAATGCACGTGATTCTTCACATAAGATTAAAGCACGTGATTCTTCAGAGAAGAAAAGAGCGCGATTCTTCAGAGAAGAAAAGAGCACGATTCTTCAGAGAAGAAAAGATCACGATTCTTCAGAGAAGAAAAGAGGACGATTATTCAGAGAAGAAAAGCGCGCGATTCTTCAGAGAAGAAAAGCACGCGATTCTTCAGAGAAGAAAAGCGCGCGATTCTTCAGAGAAGAAAAGCGCGCGATTCTTCAGAGAAGAAAAGCGCGCGATTCTTCAGAGAAGAAAAGCGCGCGATTCTTCAGAGAAGAAAAGCGCGCGATTCTTCAGAGAAGAAAAGCGCGCGATTCTTCAGAGAAGAAAAGCGCGCGATTCTTCAGAGAAAAAAAGCGTGTGATTCTTCAGAGAAGAAAAGCGCGCGATTCTTCAGAGAAGAAAAGCGCGCGATTCTTCAGAGAAGACAATCGCACGAATCTTCAGAGAAGAAAAGCACGCTAGTGTTCAGAGATGAAAGGCACGCATTTCTTCAGAGAAGAAAGGGTACGCATTTAACTTCAGAGAAGAAAAGCGCGCATTTCTTCAGAGAAGAAAAGCACGCATTTCTCCAGAGAAGAAATGCATGCTTTTCTTCTCTGAAGAAATGCAAAGCGTTGAGAAGCAAAGCATGCATTTCTTCAGAGAAGAAAAGCACGCATTTCTCAGAGAAGAAAAGCGCGCGTTTCTTCAGAGAAGAAAAGCACGCGTTTCTTCAGAGAAGAAAAGCACGCGTTTCTTCAGAGAAGAAAAGCATGCGTTTCTTCAGAGAAGAAAAGCATGCGTTTCTTCAGAGAAGAAAAGCACGCGTTCTTCAGAGAAGAAAAGCGCGCGTTTCTTCTGAGAAGATAAGCGTGGAATTCTTCAGAGAACAAAAGCGCGCGATTCTTCAGGGAAGATAAGCGCGCGATTCTTCAGGGAAGAAAAGCGCGCGATTCTTCAGGGAAGATAAGCGCGCGATTCTTCAGGGAAGAAAAGTGCACGATTCTTCAGGGAAGAAAAGCACGCGATTCTTCAGGGAAGATCGAAAAGCACGCGATTCTTAATAGAAAAAATGCACGAATCTTCAGAGAAGAAAAGCGCGCTTATCTTCAGAAAAGAAAAGCGCGCGTTTCTTCAGAGAAGAAAAGCATGCATTTCTTCAGAAAGTCCAAGCCATGCATTTCTTAGATTTAAAGGGACCTCTTCAGGGAAGAAAAAGCATGTTCAAGCCAGAGAAGAAAGCATGCATTTCTTCAGGATAAGAAAAGGGCTCATTTCTTCAGAGCCATCATTTTGTCAGAAAGTAAAGCATGCATTTTTTCAGAGATGATAGGAACGCGTTTCTTCACAGAAGAAAAGCGCCCATTTATTCAGAGAAGAAAAGAATAAAAAACGCGTTTCTTCCAATGCTTTATACCATCACATATAATAGGCAACAAAATTAAAGTGAAAACCTTGGCTTCTGGTTGTAGAAATTATAATAAATTAAGCAAATTTTACAACGTAAATTGCATATTGTAATTCTCTTTAATATAAAATTAACATTAACTAAAATAAGTCCAGTTACATTTAAGGGACCATCATTTCTGGATGGTCCCTGATTGTTACAGTAACTCAAAATTATAAAATAAAAGCGCATTGAGCATGTGATATATTCATCGAACCAGTGAATCACCTTTCACTTTATTATACAAGAGGTATTTTATCCAAACAATTTTTCAGTCAACTTTTCCAACCATCGCATAATCATAATTTAATAAAATTAAATATCAAATGATAAAAACTACAAGTACAACATAGGTACCAGAAATAAATATCAAAATTTAAAAAATACATTTTTTTCTGTCTCCATAATAAAATTCCTCGACGTTCCGACTTCCAAGAATTAGATCTAATCAGCAAATCACAAATCATCGAGGAGGTCGTCGTCATCGTCCTCCTCCAAAGCAGCACAAACCTCGTCACTACTCAGGAAGAACTCAGCCTCCCCTTCCAGCACCGGACTGGCAGCGCATTCTCCCCTGCAATGAAACGTGAATTTATAAATCTGTTCATACTATAATTCATAGAGATGTTATGGTGTCTTGACCTTTTGAGCCGCGGCGTATTATCATTTTACTCCACGCTTGGGTCCTTTTTAAGGTTTGTTGCATTGAAAGTACTTTGTGCGCTGTCATTCGCCGCACCTCACAAGGTCGAGATACCTGGGTTACTGTTGTAGTTCTTTTCATCTCGTGATATCTTGCAGTAAGGTGAAATACCCGCTTACCTGTGGATGAGGCTGAGTTTGTTCTCCTTGAGAGTGGATTTGATGGTGGGGTTCGTCACAGCCTGCTTCAGATACTCATTGAAGAGAGAGAAGGAGGAGCTCTGCACGCAGCACGCTCTCAAACTCCGCAAGCATTCGGCCAGATGGTCTCCTCCGTACTGTGCTATGCGGGTTATAACGTCACACATCATCTTACAAGCTGCAGTGGCCCCCAGCTTGTTCTGAGCAACGAGGAAATCTTCCAGGGGTGTGGTCGTTCCTATCTTTACTTCTGTTCCTGAAGTTTAGAAGTGATATAAACGGGCTGAGATCGTAGCAATGAGCGGGAGGACATTGAGGCCGTTACATTTTAAAGGATGTGAAACTGTAAAAGATAAGGACAGAAACCGTCTGTTACACTGTATATGTCACGATATTATGAACCTCCTGGAGCCCATTACATACCGAGCAAGTCGTCGAAACATATATCGTCTTTCTTTATCTTCTTTATTTCGTTCTCAACTCCAAGTTCAACATTATCCATGTTGAACATGTCTCCAGCAGTGCGTTTCTTCGCTTTCTCTTCCACTTTTACGATGTTGAAAACTTTACTGCACACTTTCACGGCGTCTGAGCTGATGGTTAGCAAAAGTAATTCTAAACTATGCCCATAAAGATTAAAGATATTAGAAGAATTCTACAGTACAGTGCGAACACGAGATAATTTCCAAATAAAACGAATGTCTGTCGCAATAATACTGTCCCGGGGATACTGCAACAAATTTCTCGCTTAGTCGTTGGAGAATTCAGGAGATTTGAAGAAGTGGGACATGTCCACTGTTGGAAGGGGGTCGTGGGGGTTGGTCAGCTTGTGAGCCGCACACTCAAACCGACGTTGTATGTCCGGGTTAGCTACCTCACTCGCTTTGAACTGAAGAGGGAATGTGTAAACACAGAAATCAGAGTCCATGCGATGGAACATGGGCAAAATTAATAAACATATTTTCTTGTCCGAAATGATGAGAAATACGTTAATACACTATACCTCTGATTTTGCCGATAAATCCATGCTATCGATGAGGCTATCAATCGCATTTAGCTGATCTGGATTGGGTTCGGTCTTTATGCGAGGAAATTCGGCCTTCTTGAAATTCGATCTTGGGTAACAAACAACTACAAGAGGCATAAAGGTACCCAAAGGTAGTATATATACCCCAATCCTCTCAAAATGCCGACGTCGGCTAACCGTTACAATGCCTTTTTAATTGAAGATAGAAACAAAAGAAACTGTAATTATTTGTCGAATCTGTGCACCATTGCACCGCATTTAGCGGAATGAGCAGACCAACCTTCTTGATCTGGTTGGAGTATGGCATCTCCACCATCATGAGGGTGGCAGTGTAACTCTTCACGTTGGGAAGCAGGACACACAGTTTGGGGGGAGCGTCGTCCTTCTTAACGAACCTGAACAGGGTTGGTCGGTAGGTCTGTGACATGTAACAGGGTTGGTCGGTAGGTCTGTGACATGATGATAGCATTGCATTTGCTCTGAGTGGAACACAGCCAACTCTGCAAAGTGCTATATAAACCTATGATGAATCTATGAGGGGCTATGCTGCTAACCTGCAGATGGCCACCATATTGAGGTCCCTGAGAGCAGTGGCGAAGGCGGCTAATCCTGTGCTAGCCGCCATGTTGTCAGGCGGCGCTGTTACAGCAAGTGCTGTCTTGACACACAGCTCCTGCGGTCATAGTCACGTGACTCAGGCATTAGGGACTAGGATATAGTCATGGAGGGTGGTAGAACCAATCACATTGAGCAACACAGGAAGGTATGGGATGCGTAAAAAGGGAAAAGAAAAATCTGCTCTACGACATTTAATTTCAACATCGAGAGAAATAGTCTGCAACAAATTCATAAACAAACATTGTCACTGACCTCTTTCCTGATGTTGGACCGCTTGGTTGTACATATGAGAACCAGTTCCTTATCTGTTTCCCCTTTCATCAGACTGGAGTCTACTTTTGAGATAGGAATGTATGTCTTTCCGTACCTGTTATGTAAGACGTTAGTGCATAAATTGGAAAATGTGCATGTAAGAAAGCTACAAATGTATATTTTACTGGGCACTCCGATGATAACTTAAAATGTCATTCGTTATTCATGTACAAATATATTAAGATAAAATCAAATCATTCCCTTTGTTTCAAAGTGTCACAAGTCACCTGTATCCCTTGTTCATACAGTCAGGATCTATCTGGGTTTGATTTTCATCGTTAAGATGGTAGATCCTGTCCCTAGTCGCTACTTCGCCATTACTATCACACATCTTGAGGGAAAACAGGTGATGGGACGAAATAAAGATGGGTAGAATGAGACAAATTTCATAACTAAAACATCGACATACCTGCTTTACCTCCTAGGATGTAACACTACCCTTGCATGCGCAAATTTACGCATTTGCGCACTTTTCATCAAATTCCCATTCTAAAGGAAAGGTGCAGACAGCGCCCGTTTCACTAACTTAAGGGTCTGCTGGTGAGAAGTAGTAGCTATCTTGGTGGTTATGAAGACTGGTAGCTGCGTACCGCTGCCTACTTCAATACAACCCTTAAACGCGGCTGTCTGACGAACTGACTTGGTCTTGTACAGCTTCGTTATCATCGTAGCGTCCTCAGTACTGATGTTATCAGCCTGATCTACCTGCGGGATGTGACTATGTGGAATGTGAAGCAACGGTACCAGGTAGAGTCACACATCCAAGCATTGAGAGTCATGGATAAACAAGTATGGACATATTTATTAAATTCTCATGGCACAGTCCAATACCTGATTACAAAGTGCGACCATAGTCTGACAGTTTCTGGGGAGTGATGCCAACCAATTCTCAGGATCAGTGTCGTTATCATCATACAGTGCTGGACCTGGGTAGTAGGTTTTAGCACATTCCCAAATGCAGCAGAATCCAATTGTACTTCAAAATTATCAATAACTAGAAAAGCCCGCTGGGCCTGCTAGATAATACAGAACCAAATAATAAGCTCAGAAAATGTTTATGAAGGAGCAAAATTTAACATTATTCGTTGGTTCCTTTTAGTAATGGTGGACCGGGCAAGTTTTGATTGTTATAATTTGCTCTGTATGATGAGAAGCAATCTGAAAATTAAAACCGAGTATCGTACTCATAGTCATACCGAAAGCCAAGATTCACACCAAGAGCAGTATTCCTAAAAAAATTTTTTTTCCCCCAAAACAAAAAAAAGGGGTTTTTTTTTTTTTTTTTTTTTAAAAAAAAAAATTTTTAAAAATTTCCCCAAAAAAATTTAAAACCAAAAAAAAAGGGGGGCCCAAAAACCTTTTTTTCCCCGGTTTCTTTTTTTGCTGAAAAAAAAATTTTTTTTTTTCCCCCCCAAAACCAAAAAAAAAAAAATTTTAAGGGGGGTTTTTTTTTTTTTAAAAAAACCCTTTCCCTTTTAAATTTTTTTCCCAAAAAAATTTTTTTTTTAAAAAAGTGGAAACCCCGGGGGGGAAAACCTTTTAAAATTTAACAAATACCCAAAAAAGGTTAAACCCCCCCCGGTTTGTTTTAATTTTTTTAATTTTGGAATTTAAAAAAAAACCCCCCAAAAGGGTTTTTTTTTTTTGGGAAAAAAAAAAAATTTTTTTTAAAAAGGAAAAATTTTTTTTTTTTCCCCCCTTAAACAAAAAAAAAAAAAAAAACCCCCCCCCCCGGGCCAAAATTTTTTTTTGGGGGGCCCCCCCAAATAAAAAGGCCCCCCCCCCCCCCCGGGGGGGGGTTTTTTCCCCCCCCCCCCCAAAAAAGGAATTTTTTCCCTTTTTTTTCCAAAAACCCAAAAAATTTAAAAATAAAAAAAAAATTTTAAAAAAAAAAAGGGGGTTTTTAAAATTTTAAATTTTTTTCCCTTTGGGGTTTTTAAAATTTTTTGGTTTGGGGGAACCCGGGGAAACCCATTTTTTTTGGGGGAAAAAATTTTTTGGGAAAAGGTTTTTTTTTTGGGGAAAAAAAAAAATTTTTTTAAAAATTTTTTTTAAAAAATTTTTTTGGGTTTTTTTTAAAAAAAAATTTCAAGAAAAAAAATTTAAATTAACCCTTTTTTTCCCCCCCCTTTACCCCCTTTCCCTTTTTTTTTAAAAATTTCTTTTTTTTTTAAAAAAAACCCCTTTTCCCGGGGGGGGCCCCTTTTTTTTCCCCCCCCCCTTTTTTCCCCAACCCCCCGGGTTTTCCCCTTTTTTTCCCCCCCGGGGAAAAAAGGGGGGCCCCCCTTTAAAAAAAAAAAAATTTTTTGAAAAAATTTTAAAAAAAAAAAAATTTTTTTTAAAAGGGGAAAAAAAAAACCCCCTTTAAAAAAAAAAATTTAAAAAAAATTTAAAAAATTTTGGGGCCCAAAAAAAAAAGGAAAAAAAAAAAAACCCAAAAAACCCCAAAAAAAAAAAAAAAAAAAAAAAATTTTTTAAAAAAAAAAAAAAAAAAAAATTAAAAAAAAATGAAAATAAAAAAAGGGAATAAAAAAAAAACCAAAAAATTTAAAAAAAAAAAAAAAAAAAAAACCCAAAAAAAAAAAATTTAAAATTTTAAAAAAAAAAAAAATTTTTTTTAAAACCTTTTAAAAACCTTTTAAAAAATTTAAAAGGGTTTTAAAAAAAAAGGGGGCCCCCCAAATAAAAGGGAAAAAATTTTTTTTTAAAAATTTTTTAAAAAAAATTTAAAATAGAAACCCAAACCTTTTTTTAAAAATTTTTTCCCCCCAAAAAAAAAGGGTTTTTTTTTTAAAAAAAAAAATTTTTCCCCAAACCCCCCGGGGGGTTTTTTTTTTTTCCCCCATCCCCCCCTCCAAAATTTTTCCTTTTAAATAAAACCCCCCTTTTCCCCCCCCCCAAAATTTTCCTTAAAAATTTTAAAATTTCAAATTTTGGTTCCCCCAAAAGGTTTTAAACCCGGGGAAAAAAATTTAAAAGGGCCCCGGGGAAAAAAGGGGAAAAACCCCCCCCCGGGGGGTTTTTAAATTTTTTTTTTAAAAAACCCCAAAGGGGTTTGGTTTGGTTCCAATTTTGTTGGGTTTTTTTTTTTTAAAATTTAAGGGAAAAAAGGGGGTTTTAAAAATTTTTTTTTTTTAAAAAAAATTTAAAATTTTTTGGGAAAAAAAAATTTTAAAAAAACCCGGTTTTTTTGGGGAAATTAAAATTAAAATTTTGGGAAAAAATTTTTTGACTTGTCAGGTATTAGCAGTGGTCGAGCCACTGTTATGTTGTCGAATGAGTCCACATTACCCGTGATAAGCGATACTTCTGTTTTGGGCTAAAAATGAATGATGTTATAAGGTCAATTATTTTTGATTTAACAAAATATAACCATGAATTGAGTTGAATCGATCAATTTCAGAGAATCTACAAACTAATAATATAAGTCAAAGAAAAATGCGAATTGAACCCTCGTACAGTCCTGGCTAGTTTAGAGTGTTGTACATGCGTTGCAGCACATCCTTCTTCATGACTTCCACTGCTTCTTCGAGTGCTACACTCGTCAAGTCCACCACCAGCACTACCTTGCTTTTAGACATGACGACACCTACACAGAAGAAGTATTAGTTAGATACAGTTCTAAACTTTACAACACTACTTTTTGCAATCAAATTTGAGAACAGGTGTCGTAAAAATTTCGAACTGCGGTTCATTATTAGATTGTTCAATGTGACTTATATCAACATCTTCATACAAAAACTACATTAGATGAGAATCTAAATATACGTAGAAAGCATATAGGATCAAAATACAGACTTCAGATTAGGTACACATTGCATTAGAATTACGATTTCGTGGGAGCAAATCATTTCATCGAATAATGAATAAAACACTAGGTCATAAAATAATGCAACTCATTTCAAACTATACGACAATTAGAATAAATAAGTTAAATTATGTAAACCCATGCTAAATTAAAATAGGTATCAAATAAAAGAAATAGACATAAATATCCAACAGTCAATACATAATCCAAAGAGAAGTTAAATAAATCAATATACCATTAACTTAAAACACAGAAAATATCAATTGTTATAATGTAGGCATCAATTGTTAGACAGTTGCAAACTATAATATACAGAAAAGTAACAAACTGTTCAACGTATAGCTTAATTCAATCAAGTTTAAGAGAAATACACAACACACTTAAAGCTTTATAAATACTTAAATAGACAGACGGAGTAACTTTATCTTTTTTCAAAACTCTGTCTTCTCCAATATGTCATACCAATCAGGCAACTCCTCATGCCAAGCGTAAGAAACGCTCTCTTTTCTGTCCAAATCACCGATAGGAACTGCAGTTAACGTGGTTTGTTGTATCTTATACTCGTACGGTCCACCTACACTCCTGAACTGTAGTGTACCTTCCTGACACCCACCTCCCCCACATCCCATCTCCAGGTGCTCCAGTAACATGTCTTCCGTGTTAAATACAATCTGTCCCATTATTTGGCAATCTTCACTCCCTGAATATAACGCGTGATTCTCAGAGTTCGTCACGTGACTTTCAGAGTCTGTCACGTGATCCCCAGGCCTTGTCACGTGACAAGGGGAAAACCACTCAGGTGCTGCAGGTGGATCACTGAGCTGATACTCCACACTAGCGATGAAACCCACCCGAAAGTGGGTGTCTGAAATAGCGTTCACGATTGCTGCCGTGATAGGGGTCCTAAACGGGGTATTAAAGATGACATTCCAATGAATCATGGCTAGGATTTGATAGAGTGGGTAATGCGAGTAATTGGGGCGGATGGGAGATGAATAATGCTTTTCAGGAGACATTTTTAAGCCCTTGTAAACAAACCAACTATGTCCTAAGCTCAACGAACGAGGGTGAAACATTGAAAATGTCCGGGCATTAAACGCAGCTTCTTTTTCAATAGCTGGCATTAATGAACTACCAGAGAAGTTAAGTCGGATGTCTATAAAAACTTCATCTAACTTAGCTGCTGGCTCATCAGTCGGTTCCTCGATATTGAACTTCTTAGCAATAAAGAAGAATTCGTCCTGGTCAATGACACCGTTGTAATCAACGTCATAACACCGGAATAGCTCCTTCTGTGTAGGTGAAATGAGGGGACGATGATCTAAGTTGTGCGGGACAAATATCAGGACGTTTTGGCGAAGGAGGGACAGGAAAACGAAGAATATCGAACACACGAGCACTGTCAATCCGCTATCCAGCGCCATCACGGCATTATCATTTGGGATGATGCCATACCATGCCTTTCCTGAGAGGAAAATAAGATTCAGTAGGTATTTGACACCGAAAACTCAAAAACAACCGATAATTTTAAGGATGAAGGTTAGCTTTGTGCAATTCCCACTCAATTCGCCTAAAATCTACAAGAAAATGAAACGCGCGGCATGGAAATGCAAATGCGAGCAACTTACATTTCAACTCTAAACAGATAAATAAATGCGCGCGCAACGGAAAGTGACACTAAAATATGCAAACACAGTAGATGTTCTAGCCCAAAAATGTCATGATTTTACAGGAGTTTTATCTATTGATCCTCGACAAAGCATGCGGCGCGTTCCGTAGCTGGACACGAACAAATACGAATTTCTAAGAATATCTGCAATCGATATCATGATACGGATATGGTTTCATTTAAGCAAGTAGACAATTGGGCGTAATCAAGCATCCACTCTGTTCAATCAAAATTACGTCAGATGAAACGCCTAAAACATAGAACGTGATATGGAGCATTCATAATGCAAGCCGCAAAATACAGAGAGCTCTTTGTTGATACTTTGACGGAAATTCCGTAAAATCCATGACAAGAATGCAGAGGAACCTCTCGTAAAATCCTGTAAAATCCTGACACTTTTATGACAAAAATGCTAGAACACCTTCTCTGCAAACATGTACAAACATGGCCTTCAAATTTTAAATATTATCACATCATACCATATTGATATTAAATGTAGAACTGTTTGCTGACAACAGAGGCATAATAGAATCTACAAAGCTTTCTCAATAAAGGAATAACTCTAGCTTACAACAGCAGCTCTCAACCAGCATTCTACTCAGCTACTTCGACCTAGTTCAACACAAATATCCCTGAGCCAATTCTAAACTCTTTGATTCAAATCATACGACAATGATAACCGCTCATGAAGAACAACTTTCTTGTATCAGTTAAACTTTTCAACATATCTTAAGTTATATCAGCTTATCATTCAATTATTTCACATACTAGAAAACATGCAGCGAATTTTCAACAACAAATTTGTCAAATGATTAACGACGCTAAAGCTTGTATCCTGAATGAATTGCAGTCACTCCAAAAGACAGATTATCGTATTCCACGACACTGAATCCAGCCTCAGCGATCATTTCAGCAAACGTTTCCTGATTCGGAAACTTTCTGATGCTTTCCACCAGATACTGGTAAGACTCGAAGTCCCCGGCAACGACTTGTCCTAACACCGGTATCACGTCAAAGGAATACCTGTCGTAAATCTGCGAAATGATCGGATTTGGGACCTCACTGAACTCCAAACACATGAACCTACCGCCAGGCTTCAACACTCTGTAAGCCTCCGCCAGCACCTTGTCAACATGGGTACAGTTTCTTATACCGTACGCGATGGTGTACAAGTCGAAGGAATCGTCAGGCAAGTCCAGTTGCTCTGCATTACCTTCCACCCAAGTGAAATGGGGGCTGGTTCCTGCCTGCTCAGCCCTGCCCTGCCCAACTCTCAGCATTTCAGAGTTGATATCACACACTGTCACCGGCTCGGTAACAGAGTCAATGTTCCGCATGTACCTGTGCAGTCTGAAGGCTATGTCCCCTGTCCCCCCGGCTACATCCAGACATTTGAAGTGGGGGGCGGGGGCTGCAGCCCGCACAAAGGCGTCTTTCCACAGGCGGTGCACCCCCAGGGACATGGTGTCGTTCATCAGGTCGTAGCTGTCTGCCACTTTCTCAAACACTTCCCGGACTTTCTCCTCTTTCTCAGATTCGGGCACGGTTTGGTAACCGAAGTGGGTCTCCGGTTCAGGGGTTTCAGGTTGTGGGGTTTCAGGGGTTTCATGGAGCAGGAAGTGGGTGGTGTTCAGGTGTCGAGAAGATAAAACAGTGAGGTGGTGCAGGCGAGGGGAGGAACGGAGGAGGTTTTGTAGACATTTACCTAAGTTCATCCTAGGGGGCAACATATTTTGTGTTAGAGAAATACACGAACGGTATTATATGGAATATGTATGTATTTGACAAAATGTCTGTTTAAAAACTTGCAGCCAAATAACCTCTAGGTGACCATAACTTGGGTTCATACAAGAGTGTAGAGCTAAGTATGAAAATTCAAGAGTCAGAAAAAGCTTTTATATAGGTAGATTTAAACATGGAAGTATAGAAAACGATAGTTCAATAACACAATTTACACAAAATTACAAATCATTGGTTTATCTTCTCACATCTTGATCCTCAATAAATATTCATTAAGTTAAATTGGTTTTATTACTTTAATTTAATTCTTTAAATTTGAGGCTAAGGCTATCATTGAAAAAGATTAAAGATTTATTCCTATCTAATATCTGTGGGGTCGAATTAGTTACACAAGGCTTCCACCGATCATGATGACACCATCACACGCACATTAACCTAGGTAATAACTAAACGGGGAATACGTACGTTACGTTTTGGTACGTTTTGGTGAGTTTGACTGGGCGTGCTCAGGACATCTGCGTCATGCGCGTCTCCTTCCAGCTCAGCAATGAGTTGTTGTTCACAGCAGTGTACCCCGGAACAGGTGGTGTATCCGGGAACTGCCCAAGGAACTTGCCCAAACCGATCTTGAAGCTATCAAGTGACTTCAGATGTGAGACCTCCGATGGCAAGATATTCCAAAGCTGAGCTGCTCTAACACCAAACGAACTGTCGTAGTCACTTCGAACAGAAAGCTGGGCTTTGGTGTTAATCTGCGGGATGAGTGCCTTGATCCCAAGTCGAGGATGGTGCTTAAACTGCATCTCGACATCATTTGGTGCATGGTTATTGATTATCTTCCATACTTGGATGATGCAGTATCTTTCTCTCCGACGTTGAAGTGACAAAATTCCCAGCTCCTTGAGGCGGTCCCAATAGCTCATATCTTTGAGTCCATTTATTTTCCTTACAAAGCATCGTTGGATGTTCTCTAGCTTTTGAATGTCTGATATTTTGACAGGGTTCCAAACAGGACAGCAGTATTCAAGCCTGGAACGGACCATTGACTTATAAAGAGTCAGCATGACAAGGGAGGATCGGTCACAGAAGGCACTTAGAACCCAGGATGACATCTTTCTAGCTCCTTGAACAGTTTGTTCGATGTGAGGTGACCATGATCTATCGCTTGAGACAAGGACACCTAAATCTTTAGCAGTGCCCATAACTTCGATAATATGTCCCTTTGGAGTTTTGTATTCTACATTTTCAGGGTAAAAAGGTAGTTGTCTTAGAAGGTAGGAACTGTTCAGAGGATAGCTGAGCAGTTGGAATTTGTCTTCATGGAGCTCCATGTTATTCATGGTCGACCAATGTATTACTCTGCACAGGTCTTCTTGTATTTTAGCAGTACATTCTAAACCAAACACCCTTGAGATCAACTTGGTGTCGTCTGCGAAGCATAATCCCTTGCAGTTTTTGAGTGTAGGGAGGAGGTCGTTTATGTATAAAAGGAACAGTATTGGCCCTAGTACTGTACCTTGTGGGACTCCACTAACCACAGGTTGGGCTGATGATGAAACCCCTTCCACCTGAACAGTTTGGGTTCGATTTGTGAGGAACTCTTCAATCCAGGATAGGACTTTACCGCCAATGCCATATCGCTTGAGCTTTTCCAACAGTACTCGATGGTCTACTTTGTCGAATGCCTTCGAATAATCGAGGTAAATCACATCTACTTCGTCATTGCTATTTAGGCAGCTGTAGATGAACTCGATGTGGCTAAGCAGCTGGGTCAAACAACTGCGCTTTTTCCTGAATCCATGCTGGTTGTTACTGATGAAGTTTGAGTTTTCGAGAAAGTCCACAAGCCTGTCTCTCATAACCCGCTCAAAGGTCTTAATGATGTGAGATGTTAGGGATACTGGCCTGTAATTGGCAGGATCAGTTCGGTCATCTTTCTTGTAGACAGGTGTTATGAACTGAGCCTTAAGGACAGGAGGAATGAATCCATTGGCGAGGGAATCCGACCAAAAGATATGAAGGGGGACTGCTAATTCGTCTTTGCATGATGTGAGAATTCTGGCTGGGACGTCGTCATCGGGACAAGCTGAATAGGGGTCAAGTTCTTTGAGGGCTGATATGATATCCTCTTTTGAAAAGCTGAAGTCTATAAAGGGAGTGCTGATCCCTTGAGGTAGACCATTAGACTGGAGACATGCACTTATGTCAGCCTTAGCAGGGTCACTGAATACTTTTTGGTATTGCGTTTGGAGTATCTCTGCCTTGCTTTTGGGATCACTGGTCAGTTCATTAGAAGCATGAATCTACAAGAAACCTAAGTAACAGTAAAGTCATGTTTCTTGTAGCCATCCTTTCTAAAAGCTTCCCGCAGAAACCGATCAGTAAAAACAGCCGTCAGCCCCCAAATCTCAGGATCCTGCTCTAGAGGTGTCGGAAACACTGGCATCTTATACCGATTGATCTTATCCAGTGCTGACAGGACATCCTGTCTGTTCTTCTCTCCAGGCAAGTCATTGCTGGCTATTCTCTGGGAAATGACTCGTCGCTGTCGCATGGTAGTCTGGTTGTCGTAGACCTTTTCGGAACGCGAGTTTACGAGGTCTTCCAAGGGGATTGTGAAGATGTGGGAAACCTGCGAGGAACATAATGTTATGTCGATTTATAAGAAGATGCTGGAGGAATTTTAGCTTTTATGGTATTCAGATAATATGATGAGATCATGACAAGGAGTAAAATCTTCAGATATGGCGATGTTAGGGCTCCTAGATAATAAGTTAGGTAATTCAGAATTCAGAAAACACAAATGCAATAGATGAAGTTCTTCTACTGTTTCAAGCAATTGACTGGTATGTATTGGAGAACTGACCCCTCTGTGATATCATAACAGGTTGGTGTGATGAATGAAGCAACAAAAGATGTAGTAACTTAACAAGAAATTATTGAAACGTTCACAGTTTGAACTATGAATTCTACAACATAACAAGATAGAGATTTGAAGCTACAGAAGGCTTTAAAAATCATTAAATATTGTCGAAAATGAATTAATTAAAAACTAATCAATTCATCAATAAATATTGGAAGTGCTAGAAACGATTGACACATAAGAAGTATGAAATTAAAGTTTCCTATTTTAGCGTACTATAACTAAGAAAAAATCAACATTCCACACCAAATATTTACAATAAAAAACGGAACATTAAAATTTAGATTTCTGAAAATGTATTTGCTCAATTAAATCTGACCTTCGATTCGAATGTACGTATAAACAGAGTAATTCATCCAATGCAACTAACAAGCATACCACAAACTCACGAAACTAAAATAGTGCTATTCATCTATGCAAACATTTTGAACCCCAAGTTATCAAATTTGAGGATTCAATGCAAATGGCAAAGTTGTTGATACAAATATTCTTGATTTCAATTATAAAGGCTCCGAATTCTTACAGTTGGTATTTTCGCATCTAGGTCGAAATCAATACGTCAAAAAGTAGGAAGAAAGGGCAGGTAGAAATGGCTCAGCAAAGATTATCCACTCAGCGAAGATTATCCAGTGCGTAACCCCGCAAATAGTTCCTGAGGAAAAACCGTCCGAAAAGTAACCATGCGTTCTTTATATTTTTGATGACGTGTTGGTGTCGACCTATAAAGCTATAAGCACATAATTATATACGAGTTAGGCAGCATAAAAAAGCAATTTAAATCCTAATTATAATCTAGAAAATTCAGTTTTACACCCTCTAGTTTAAGTGTATAGACAAGACCACTAATAAGCACACAATAATTAAAAACGCCGGAACAGGCGTAAGTCAATAAACTGAACTCTGACAATACCTCTGATCTGTTTTGCCTCATTTATAAGCACAAATAACTGACATTCCAGCATACCGGACTCTGATAGAACCTTCAGAGGGCGAACTCCTTCATATCTCCCCATGCCCTCCCAACCTTCAACTGGACCGGTAACTTGACCTTCAGTTTCACAGCATTTTCCATCTCGTACTTTACGATTTTAGCAACTGAGTTTAGGTGGGACGAATTGACCTGGAAATAAGAGAAAAATATGAGTTCCTTGTATTCGCAATGTAGGTGAGTGACTGCGCCAAATGACAGTTAAACTTGCCGAATTTATCAAAATTGAAAAGATACAACAGGTTTAAATATGGCCTGATCTTACAATTAACGTTTAATTAAATATCTTTTTAATCACCGAAAGTTTAAAAACTGAATGCACCAGCTACAGAATTAGAACTAGGTACAGAATTAGAACTATTTAATATTTTGATATGATCAGTTCTCACCTCATAAATAAGTTCGTCGTGTAACTGCAACACCAGATATGCTCCTTTTGGCACATCACACTTCCCTCCTCTTACATGCCCCTTTCCTCCTCTCCTTTCCTCCACCCAATGTCTCTGAGCATGAGTAACCCCTGTATCTGGGTACGTTGTCTGCAGGATCCTGTCTATGTTCACCATGGCCACCTTGACAACATCAGCTCCTGACCCCTGTGTGGTGGTATTGACACACTGTCTCTCCGCCTTGGCTTGAGCAGCAGCATTCTCACTCGTGATTTGGGGCAGGTATCTCAGCCGGTGGAGGATGGTTGCCACGTACCCCGTACTCTGGCAATCACTTACAGTCTTGGAGATGTACTTCTTGATGCCGCTGTACCGGTTCTTGAAGCGCTCCATGAAGTCTGCTGCTTCTTTCTCAGGACATTCCAGCTCCTGAGCCAGACTCTTAGATCCCATGCCATACAAAATACCGTAACATATCTGCTTAGCTCTCTGTCTCTGCTGATCAGTGACCATGGAAACATCTCCTAGACTGTTAACTTCAGCAGCAATAGCTCTGAAAACATCGCCTCCTGAATTAAGAAGGTTCCGCAGTTTCTTATCCCCACTCAAGTGACAGATGAGTCTCAGTTCCAACTGACTGTAATCTGCTGCCAGCAACACACAGCCTTCACATGCCACAAACATGCTCCTCGGACATGCCGTTACAGGCTCAAAACTAGGGTCCGAGGCTTTGATCTGGTCAGGGAAGTCCAGGGTGAAGTTGTTGTTCATATTCTGCAGGTTAGGCAGGTGGAAGGACACTCGGCCAGTAGCACTGTGAGTCACGGACCGGGTGTAGACCCTGAACATGTTGAGTGGTGTGCAGTGAGTCCAGGAGTTGTCTAAGGGGTAGAGTGTCTTGTTGAGAGCAGCAGATATCTTCCTCCACAGGATGATAACAGAAGGGAGGGGGTGGAGGGGAACTAGTCGGGTCAGAACATCCTTACTGGTACTGAAGTACTTCCTTCTCTTCCTTATCTTAGGAGCAGGCTTACTGGGGTCGTGGGGAGGAAGGTGGAGTTTGTCGAAGAGGACTTCAGATACTTCCGTCAGGGAGGACATGGAGAACTTCACACCGCTCAGTTTGTGAGCGAGCCTTTCCAACCTGTCGAGGTGGGTTTTAAGAATGTTGTACTGGGTGTCGAATTCTTCTTTAGAGAATCCCATGCCATTTAGCTCCATCCTAGCGAGAACACGGATTAATGGGCATTCCACTTCCCGGTATGGAACCAATAGGTTCTTCTTTCTGAGTTCCAGATCGAGTGCCTTGTGTAAGTGCCACACTAACATGGCATCGATACATGACCTTGTCCGAGGTGTCCCCAAAACCGGCACCTCGATGTCCTTGAGACCGCACTCCTCAGCAAATTCAGGGATGAATTTCGCAACCAAACTCATCAAACTTGGTTCATCGGACTCAGGGTCAAGTATCCACGCAGCTATCTTACAATCACGAAGCTCCTCTTCAATAGTTATGTTGAAGGAAGAAGCCAGGATCTTCCACTGGTTCTTGACATCAAATCCCACCCGCTGGTATTTCATGTTTTCTGCGATGGACGTATCACTGGTTTCATGGATTGAGCTATCATCTAGAGCATGTAGCTGCAAAATATCAGACATTGCCTTGATCCTCCATTCTAAGGGCACTTTGGGGTGAGTTGTTGGAGTACAGCAAGTTGATATCACACACTGTCACCGGCTCGGTGACAGAGTCAATGTTCCGCATGTACCTGTGCAGTCTGAAGGCAATGTCTCCTGTCCCCCCGGCTACATCTAGACATTTGAAGTGGGGTGCGGGGGCTGCAGCCCGCACAAAGACGTCTTTCCACAGGCGGTGCACCCCCAGGGACATGGTGTCGTTCATCAGGTCGTAGCTGTCTGCCACTTTCTCAAACACTTCCCGGACTTTCTCCTCTTTCTCGGATTCGGGCACGGTTTGGTAACCGAAGTGGGTCTCCGGTTCAGGGGTTTCAGGTTGTGGGGCTTCATGTAGCAGGAAGGGGGTGGTGTTCAGGTGTCGAGGAGATAAAGCAGTGAGGCGGTGCAGACGAGGCGAGGAACGGGCAAGGTTTTGTAGACATTTACCTAAGTTCATCCTAGGGGAAACATTTGTGTTATAGAAATACACGAACAGTATATGTATTTGACAAAATGACTGTCTCAAAACTTGTAGCCAAAAATCCCCGAAGGGTAGAGTTAGGTATGAAAATTCAAGAGTCAGAGAAAGCTTTTCAATTGATAGATTAAAGATCAGACAACATGGAAGTATGTAAAATGATAGTTCTATAACACAATTTACACAAAATTACAAATCTCTGGTTTATTATTATCTCTTCACATCTTGATCTTTAATAAATATTCATAAAGTTAAATTGGTTTAATTAATTCATTAGGGATTTGAATTCTTTAAATTGGGGGCTAAGGCTATCATTGAAAATGATTAAAATATATTCCTTCCTATCGATACCAATATCTAAAATCTGTGGGGTCGGATTAGTTACAAAAAGCTTCAAATTTACGCTTCACCAATCATGATGACAACATCACACGCACATTAACCTAAGTAACAGTAAAGTCATGTTTCTTGTAGCCATCCTTTCTAAAAGCTTCCCGCAGAAACCGATCAGTAAAAACAGCCGTCAGCCCCCAAATCTCAGGATCCTGCTCTAGAGGGGTCGGGAACACTGGCATCTTGTACTGATTGATCTTATCCAATGCTGACAGGACATCCTGCTTGTCCTTCTCTCCAGGCAACTCATTGCTGGCTATTCTCTGGGAAATGACTCGTCGCTGTCGCATGGTAGTCTGGTTGTCGTAGACCTTCTCAGAACGCGAGTTTACGAGGTCTTCCAAGGGGATCGTGAAGATGTGGGAAACCTGCGAAGGAAATTAATATCATGACGATTTATAAGAAGATCCTGGAGGAATTTAAGCTTTTATAGTATTCAGATAATATGATGAGATCATGAAAAGGAGTAAAATCTTCAGATATGGCCATGTTAGGGCTCCTATGTCATTAATAAGTATGATAATTCTATAACTTTGGAAGACAAAAATGAAATAGATGATGTTCTTTTACTGTTTCAAGCATATTATGGCTGGTATGTTTTGAAGTACTGGTCTCTGTGATATCATACCAGTTTGGTATGATCAATGGGTAAATTGAGCGATCCGTCGAGGCCAGTATCACGCCAGTATCACGCCAGTAGCGCGCCAGTACCACGCCAGTATCGCGCCAGTATCGCGCCAGTATCAGGCCTACCTCACGCCGTTATCGCGCCAGTATCACGCCAGTATCGCGCCAGTATCACGCAAGTATCACGCCAGTAGCGCGCCAGTAGTACGCCATTATCACGCCAGTATCGCGCCAGTCGAACCTAACTTTAAGCCAGGACGCCAGTAACACGTCAGTATATGATCTGATACTGGCGTGCTACTGGATTACTGGTGTCCTGGCTTAAAGTAAGTGTCGACTGGCGCGATACTGGCGTGATACTTGCGTGATACTGGCGTGCTACTGGCGCGCTACTGGCGTGATACTGGCGTACTACTGGCGCGCTACTGGCGCGATAACAGCGTGAGGTAGGCCTGATACTGGCGCGATACTGGCGTGATAATGGCCTCGACGGATCGCTCAATTTACCGATAAATGAAGCAGCAAAAGATGCAATAAGAAATTATTGAAACGTTAACAGTTTGAACTATGAATTTTACAACATAACAAGATAGAGATTTCAAGCTACTGAAGGCTTTAAAAATCTTTACAAATTGACGAAAATGAATTAATTAAAAACTAACCTATTCATCAATAAATATTAAAAGTGCTAGAAACGATTGAAACATAAGAAGTATTAAATTAAAGTTTCCTACTTTAGCGTACTATTTAACTAAGAACAAATAAACATTCCACACCAAATATTTACAATAAAAACGGAACATTAAAATTGAGATTTCTGAAAATATACTTGCTCAATAAAATCTAGCCTTCGATTCCAATGTACGTATAAACAGAGTAATTTATCCAATGCACTAACAAGCATACCACAAACTCACGAAGCTAAAATAGATCCAATTATCAATGCAAACATTTTGAACCCCAAGTTATCACATTTGATAATTCAATGCAAATGGCAAAGTTGTAGATACAAGGACGGGCAAATATTCTTGATTTCAATTATTTAGGTTCTGAACTCTGAAGTTAGAATTTTATTACAGTTGGTATTCTTCGCATCTAGGTCGAAATCAACACGTCAAAAAGTAGGAGGAAATGGCATGCTGAAATGGCTCAGCAAATATTATTCACTGCAGCAACCCCAATCTTCAAAAGAAATAGTTCCTCAAGAAAAACCGTCCGAAAATTAACCTAGGTTCTTCCTATTTTTGATGTGCTGTTGCCGACCTATAACTCTATAACTCAAAAAGCAAATAGTATACGAGTTGGTAGCACGAAAAGTAAATTAAAACCTAATTTTAACCTATAAAACTCAGTTTTACACTTCCTCTAGTTTAGGTGTATAGACAAGACCACTAATAACTTAATAAGCACGCAATAATTAAAAATGCCGGAACGGCCTTTGTTCAACAAGCTGAACTCTGACAATAAATCTGATCTGTTTCCCCATTTATTAGCACAAATAACATATGCCAGCATACCGAAATCTGATAGAACCTTCAGAGGGTGAACTCCTTCATATCTCCCCATGCCCTCCCAACCTTCAACTGGACCGGTAACTTAACCTTCAGCTTCACAGCATTTTCCATCTCGTATTTCACGATTTTAGCAACTGAGTTTAGGTGGGACGAATTGACCTGGAAATAAGAGAAAAATATTAATTCCTTGTAATTTCGCAATGAAGGTGAGTAACTGTGCCAAATGACAGTTGAACTCTACCTAATTTATCAAAATTGAAAAGATACAACAGGTTTAAATATGGCCTGATCTTACAATTAACGTTTAATTAAATATTTTGTTAATTACCGAAAGTATAAAAACTGAGTGCATCAGGTATAGAACTATTTAGTATTTAGATATGATTAGTTCTCACCTCATAAATAAGTTCGTCATGTAACTGCAACACCAGATATGCTCCTTTTGGGACATCACACTTCCCTCCTCCTCCCTTTCCCTTGCCTCCTCTCCTCTCCTCCATCCAATGTCTCTGAGCATGAGTAACCCCTGTATCTGGGTACGTTGTCTGCAGGATCCTGTCTATGTTCACCATGGCCACCTTGACAACATCAGCTCCTGACCCCTGTGTGGTGGTATTGACACACTGTCTCTCCGCCTTGGCTTGAGCAGCAGCATTCTCACTTGTGATTTGGGGCAGGTATCTCAGCCGGTGGAGGATGGTCGCCACGTACCCCGTACTCTGGCAATCACTCACAGTCTTGGAGATGTACTTCTTGATACCGCTGTACCGGTTCTTGAACCGCTCCATAAAGTCAGCTGCTTCTTTTTCAGGACATTCCAGCTCCTGAGCCAGACTCTTAGATCCCATGCCATACAAAATACCGTAACATATCTGCTTAGCTCTCTGTCTCTGCTGATCGGTAACCATGGAAACATCTCCTAGACTGTTAACTTCAGCAGCAATAGCTCTGAAAACATCGCCTCCTGAATTAAGAAGGTTCCTCAGCTTCTTATCCCCGCTCAAGTGACAGATCAGTCTCAGTTCTAGCTGACTGTAATCTGCTGCCAGCAACACACAGCCTTCACATGCCACGAACATGCTCCTCGGGCATGCCGTTACAGGCTCAAAACTAGGGTCTGAGGCTTTGATCTGGTCAGGGAAGTCCAGGGTGAAGTTGTTGTTCATATTCTGCAGGTTAGGCAGGTGGAAGGACACCCGGCCTGTAGCACTGTGAGTAACGGACCGGGTGTAAACCCTGAACATGTTAAGTGGTGTGCAGTGAGTCCAGGAGTTGTCTAGCGGGTAGAGTGTCTTGTTGAGAGCAGCAGATATCTTCCTCCACAGGATGATAACAGAAGGTAGGGGGTGGAGGGGGACTAGTCGGGTCAGAACATCCTTACTGGTACTGAAGTACTTCCTTCTCTTCCGTATCTTAGGAGCAGGTTTACTGGGGTCGTGGGGTGGAAGGTGGAGTTTGTCAAAGAGAACTTCTGAGACTTCCGTCAGGGAGGACATGGAGAACTTCACGCCGCTCAGTTTGTGAGCGAGCCTTTCCAACCTGTCAAGATGGGTTTTGAGAATGTTATACTGGGTGTCGAATTCTTCTTTGGAGAATCCCATGCCATTTAGCTCCATTCTAGCGAGAACACGGATTAATGGGCATTCCACTTCCCGGTATGGAACCAGTAGGTTCTTCTTTCTGAGTTCCAGATCGAGTGCCTTGTGTAAGTGCCACACTAACATGGCATCGATACATGACCTTGTCCGAGGTGTCCCCAAAACCGGCACCTCGATGTCCTTGAGACCGCACTCCTCAGCAAATTCAGGGATGAATTTCGCAACCAAACTCATCAAACTTGGTTCATCGGACTCAGGGTCTAGTATCCACGCAGCTATCTTACAATCACGAAGCTCCTCTTCAATAGTTAGGTTGAAGGAGGAAGCCAGGATCTTCCACTGATTCTTTACATCAAATCCTATCCGCTGGTATTTCATGTTTTCTGAGATGGACATATCACTGGTTTCATGGATTGAGCTATCATCTAGAGCATGTAGCTGCAATATATCAGACATTGCCTTGATCCTCCATTCTAAGGGCACTTTGGGATGAGTTGCTGGAGTACACCCAGACACGTTGTGACTTGAGGCCTCCGTCTGCAGGTTGACATAGTAACTATCCATATCTCCCCAGGAAAAGGCTATGCCCGTAACATCAACATCTCCACAGCGATAGTCTTCTGTTGTGCTGGAAGCAGTAGATGTGAAAGATGAGACTTCGCTAACAGAGGTACGGTTAAATGTTTCATTTACTGCAACAGCAATTGAGTATTGGTATTTGTTTTTCAGTTCCTCCAAGAAGATTTCAAACAATCTGGGATCGCCAGTCACATCAATGATGGAGCACTTAGATCCGTTTTGCAGCTCGGTACAATTCAACTGTGAAGCCTTTGCCTTCAGGGGAGACTCGCAATTGCTCTTCACATTTAACACCACATCATCAGTTTCCTGTAAACTATCTGCTTCTTTCTCACATATCAATGGGGGCAGAGTATCATCAAGGCTTACAACTTCAGTGGGGCCTCGCATTATTTCTATTGATTCCAGTGACTGCTGTTCGTCATCATCAAAACTTAGAACTCTCTGCACTTGTTCAATGGCAGGTTCGTCGCTGTTGGTTTTGAATTTCAGTGGAGACTTCATAGGACTTCCTGATTTGAGCTTTTTACTGGTGCTCTTGCGAGGACTTATGGACTTTCTCTTGGGAGATTTTGGCTTTGAATCCTTATCACTGATTGCAAGTAGGTCCTTGTCGATATCAAGGAAATCCCATGCAGACAAGTTGATTTCATCGAATTGAGATGAAATGTCTAAGCTATTCGAAGGACGACTCTCTTTCTTGGAGGACTCTGTAACATTTGACCCATCAGTGTTCTTCTTTTGAACGCTACATGAAGCTCTCAGCACGATACTTTTCCTTGGTTTATGAGGGGTGAGAATATCAGGGATATCTAGAACAGTGGCATGAACTGGTTCCTCATTGGCTTCACCTTGCAAAATTTCACATTTCTTAGTTTCACCTGGCATAAATTCACCTTCATTAGTGATCTCGGCAGCGTTTTCACCTTTATTCACGGCACTTTTGATAGATTTGCCTCTCTTACCCTTCTTCTTTTTTACCCTTGCACCACTGTAGAAAGCATTGGTTGTGTTCCCTGATTTGTTCTTCTGAAGAATGTCTGACAAGTTCACCTGCACGTTCATCTGACACAAGTCCTCCTGCAGCAAGTCCTTGGCATTCTCTATCATGTTAGCAGCCGCTTCTATCTCCGTTAGACCATGTCTCTTAGCCAGCCAACTCCTCTCCCCTCCCTCCTGCTCACTAGCAAAGGGCAACACTCCCTCCAACACATGCTTTATGGTGTCTGGGTCTGCTGCAGACAGCTGAGCTACACCTGTGTACCCGGCGTTGTAAAGGACTCTAGCTAGAGGCCCTGTCACTAACTGCACCCTTACCAGGTCACAGAGCTCCTTGTGAACGCCACTAAACAGCCTCACTTGCAAGTCTGAGAGAAGGAGGCCGAGTGCTGAAAAACCCAGTCGTTTACAAAACACAGACACCTGGCCTGCGTAGCTGGATGCACTGGATTGGAGAGACTGTAGCTGGCCTCTGTTAGTGCTGAACTTCTTAGCGATCTGATCGATAGGCACTTCCTCGATCACTTCCAGAAGAGCAAGAGCAGCAAAGAATCGGAGATGGGTCTGCAGAGCAAGACGTTGGGAGTCAGTGCGGGTCTGGGGCATCCTAGAGGAGGCAGCCACCAAGTAGCCCTCGTCCACACCCACATTCTCCGCTGCCCGCTGGTATGCCGGAGACAACCCGCACCAGATCGTGTAGAAACTGTACCAGTCAGGACTAGTCCACGTCTTGTAGAAGGAGAGCGGGGTCACTTCGTACACCAGCTGCAGCTCTGTTTCCAGGTTAAAGTTCCTCCTGGCTTTCTGGAGATGTGTGAGGAGTTCCAGTGCTTCTCCGGGAGGCAGGGAAGAGTTGAGGGTACCGCAGCCTAACTTAGTAGCCTGGTATTTCTTACCACCATCCTCCATCACTTCTTCAGCAACGAACTCGTAGCTTGTTAGAAACTCCAGTGCAGATCTCAGGGTGTTCTGGTTTTGCTTCTGTTCTGCAGCAAGGAGAGTGCATTGGAAGTACTGAGTTACTTGCGCCTCAGTGCTCACCATTCCCCCAGCAATGACTTCCAACACAGCCCTCTTCATGGCTGTGCCAAGGGACTCTCCACCCAGACAACTTGACACCGGGTCCAGGACATTTGACACGATCCTAGCCACAGCATTCCCATCCCTAGGTCCACAGATCAGAACACTCTCCCCCGCCTCATCCACCCCCATTCTGCCTGCTCTACCTGACATCTGTTGGTAAAGTAGAGGGGACATGTAGCTGGGTCCTGCTTTAGGAGACCTGATGATGACCCTTCTAGCGGGCAGGTTTACTCCTGCACTGAGAGTTGTTGTGGCAATTAGAACCCGGATAATCCCCCTTCTGAACGCGCTCTCCACCACCTCCCGCTCCTCCACTGTCAGACCTGCATGGTGGTAGGCTATCCCACACCGCACTGTGCGGGCTAGCACGGGATCTAGTGTCATGGGCAGTCTCTCCAGCTGGGACACTATCTCACTCAGCCCTGCCGTGTCCAGACAGGAAGTCTCTGACTTGGTGAAGAGAGCTCCTGCCACCAGCTCACACAGCCGCTCAGTCCAGGCCTTGTTTGGGGCGAACACCAGAACGTTGTGTCCACTAGTTACTATCTCCTGACACAGCAGCACCAGGTGGTCATGAGACTGAGCTGGGAGCTCTCGCACTGGTTTACCGGTGACATCGTACACCAAGTTACCCGTCTTAACGAACTGAGTGAGGGGAACTGGTCGGAAGTCAGTGGTGTAGAGAGCAGCATCCAGCCACCTACTGAGCAGGTCCAGGTTGGGGAGGGTGGCACTCATGCCAACTATTTGTAAAGAGGAGGAAGAGGTAGCGGTGGAGGGTGAAGCGGAGGTGAGGAGGAGGGGAGAGAGTGTCGGGAATGGTAGAGCAGCTTGGTGAGGAGGAGCTCTAACAGGTAGCCTCTGGAAGAGTCACCCACCATGTGAACCTCATCCACAACCACACAACCCACCTCACCCAACTCACCATTCTCTACCATCCTGTTCACAATACCGTTACCTTTCTCTATCGTACAAACCGCAACATCCACCTTACTGATCCCTCCGGCAGGTCCTTTGGTCCCGAAAAATCCCCCGACCTTGAGACCAGTGCCCTCCAAGATCCCTTGCAAATAGGAGGTTTTCTCTCCCGCCACACTCACGAAAGGCAGGATGAACAGCACTTTCTGCCGTGTCTCCAGCACCCGCTTGAGTAGAAGTAACTCTGCCACCAGAGTCTTACCTGCAGAAGTGGGAGCGCAGTACACCAGGTTTTTACCAGACAGCACCCCGTCCAGAGACAAGCACTCTGCCTGCCAGGAGAACATGTGGCTGATGCCAGCCTCGTGGTAGCGAGCCAGCACATCACGAGGCAAGCCCCACCGCTTCAACTCGCACATGTCACGAGTTATGCTCGGCGGAGCAGACTGGTTTGATTGATGAGTCGATACTGTGATGGGTTTCGGAGGGTGGGTCTGAGGTCCAGGTGGGTTCCGAGCCTGCTCAACTGGTGGTGGAACCGACTGGTGTAGAGGATTAGCAGGTTTAGGGATAGTAGGCTGACGTCTAGCGATAGCTGACTGATTTTGTGGGTTCAAAGTCTGCGGGTTAGGGTTAACTGACTGATTTGGAGGGTTAGTTGGCTGATGTTTAGGGTTTAAATGTTGATATTTAGTCCGATTGACAACGGGAATGACTGAATCTGCGTTATTTGGTACAGGGTCGGTTATATTACGAGCAAAATGAGAGGATGTTGGGGACTTTAGATCGGACTGTTGCTTCTCCGATGGCTTGTCTGTAACCGAGGAAAAAGCAGGTTTAGGTTTGGGACTCAAAGAAGGTTGTTCGTTGACTTTGGAAATGAATGCTGACAGTTTTTTCGTCGGCTTCGATTCCAGCACGATTTTTCCTGAGAACATAATATCAAGTAGAGAATAATACCTTAGGAGGTGTATTTATATGGGATAAAATTTCGGTGTTTCAAATTTTGGTTAGTTGAAAATATGGGGATTTTATCAATCATTACTCTTGTTAACATATGATTATGACGTCATTTTGAACTGTCATGCTGTGTGAAAAAATTGGAATTTTTCTGAAAAATCCCCAAATTACAACCTTTATAAATAAACCTCCTCAGGTAGATAATTCAGTAATTATTAATTAACCCAAAATGAAAAAGCAAGTTCCATTTCTTTTACAAAAAGGAATCTGTACTACTGTTAAAAATGAAAAGTTCAACAAAGCATGAATTAAGATAAGCATTAAAATATAAGCATTAAATAGCAAACGTACCTGAATTTTTAGGTGCACTGTTTGCTCCTTTCTGAAGTTCGGGCACAGCTTCCAATGAAAGACTAGAGAGACCGAATTCTGAGGTCTTGCAGTAGGGCTGCATGCACGTTACCTTGAAATGAAATGCTAAATTAGATTTGAAATAAGCCATGACTAAATAGGGGGGGGGGGTCCACCGGCCGACGGCCATCGGTCAATTGGCCTAAATTGGAAATTTTTTAGACGTTTGGCCGTTTATTATTTTTTTTGATATTTACCGCCCAATCAAAAAACTCCAATCAAAAAAACTCCAATCAAAAAACTCCCAGAGAGAAAGTTGCTTGCGATAGTTCTAAGAACACATCTGAGTACATTTGAAGACACTAATATCGAAATCACAAAGTACAGTCTGGTACTTTTAGCAGGATCATCCTACTGTTAACATCTCAATAGGTTCACCAGAGGTATTGAATATGTTCAAGTGGCCGGGAAAGTACTGGAGTGCTTGAAAGGAAAAAAATATCCTTGCATGAGGGCTCCTTAATTCTGATAAAAGGGCTTGCCAATTAAACAGCAGCGCAGAGTCCTGTAAGAAATCATTCGCCCTGACATCGGACTATTGAAACCAAAGGAGGCTTGCTAGAAGGCCCTACAACTAGTAAAATCCACTCCTGCTCCCACTACTGGGGTCTTTCCAACACTTCTGTCACCTTTCAATAACTTAGTTATGGGATGATGATCCATGGACGTCCTAAGAAAGTTATCAAAATAGAATCCCGAAATCAGCCATTTTCTGTCTGTTATGGGGGTTGAAATCGCGTTTTCGGCTTAAAAAGTCCCTTTTCGCCCCTTATTGGGCTAAGATGTCTCATGAAGTGGTCCCAAAATAAACCCGTGTTCTGGTCATAAATTTCATAGATTCGTCTGAAACCACTGAAACAATGTTTAGCCAGTTTTCCGTTGTTTTCCTGTAAAATCAAAAACCCTATTTTACCTCTCAAAACAGTGATCCATGCCGGTCTTCATTTCTGGAGGCACCCAAGATCCAAAATATTTTGGCCGATTGAAACAAAATTTGCACGCCATCCATGAAGGACCAAAAAATGCAAATGTTTCTTCAAGAATCCCTAAACATGTTTCTGTCCCATGGGGGTTAAAATCGCGTTTTTCGTAAAACTGTTCCTTTCGCCCCCTATTGGTCAGGAGATGTCTCATGGTGGTCAAATCGAAAAGAGCCGATTAAGAAGAAAATTTGCGCATGAAACCACTGGACGACAATGATATTCGCCAGTTTTCCTTTGTTTTCCTGTAAATCCAAAAACCCTATTTTCTTACCTCTCTGTTAAAGGGGGGTTAAAATCGTCTTCATTTCTGAGGCACCCAAGATCCGGAAATGTCTTTGGGCTGATTGAGCTGAAAATACATGCCATCCATGAAGGACCTAAGAAAACATACCATACTTCAGAATCCCATGAATATTCGCCAGTTTTCCTCTGTTGTGAGTTAGTAGGACAAAAACCCCCAAGATTTTTTAAAAAAACAGAAAATCCATGCCGGTCGTCTTTTCTGAGGCTGTGTGTAGATGCATCATTATTTGGTTCTAACACGAAAAGCTTTTGGCCACATGGCTGAAAATTTTTCAAACCATCCATTTGGTTCTTGAAAGACAATTATACTAGAACCAAAGAAGTCCATTTTAGGCCAAAAATGGGGTTTATAAGAGGCTGTAAATCGTGAAAATGGCCTTTTTCAAAATTCTATTAGGCGTATTTTCTTATGGTGGAAATAAAAGTGTAACTGGTCAAAATTTCAGGAGTTAAACCAGTTTACCAAAGAATATTCCCCCCAGTTTTCCATTGATAAAAGTCAGAAAATACTCTGACACAATTTTAACCTCTTGGGAAAAGCTCTGTGTATAAATTCATCATTATTTGGTTCTAGTACACTCCCTGGAACGCAGTCACATGGGAAAAGCAGTTTTCAGCCTTATTTTTGGTTCTTGCAGGCCAATTACAGACAAAGAACTCCATTTTTAGGCCAAATGGGGTTTTAAGAGGCTGTAAATCGTGAAAATGATGAAATTTAAAAATTCTGAAAGCAGCATTTTCTTAGTTGGATCAAACTGTACTGACCTGCAAAATTTCAGGAGTTGGATCAAGTTTACTGACCCCCCCCGAGAAACTGATCAAAAAAAGAAAATAGTAAGTTTAGTAGAGACTAAAGCTCTCTGTGTATCAATTCATCATGATTTGGTGCTAGTACACTCCCTGGAAGGTAGTCACATGAGAAAAAGCAGTTTTCAGCATTATTTTTGGTTCTTGTAAACAATTATAGACAAAGAAGTTCATTTTTAGGCCAAAAATGGGGTTTTTAAGAGGCTGCAAATCGTGAAAATGGCCCAAATTCAAAATTCTGAAAGCAGCATTTTCTTAGTTGGATCAAACTGTACTGACCTGCAAAATTTCAGGAGTTAACTAGTAAGTTTAGTAGGACGACCCCCCCATGAAACTGATAAAAAATCAGAAAATACTCTGACACAATTGGACTTGGGGAAAACTCTGTGTATAAATTCATCATTATTTGGTTGTAGTACACTCCCTGGAAGGCAGTCACATGGGAAAAAGCAGTTTTCAGCCTTATTTTTGGTTCTTGTGGACAATTATAGACAAAGAAGTCCATTTTTAGGCCAAAAATGGGGTTTTAAGAGGCTGTAAATCGTGAAAATGGCCGAAATTCAAAATTCTGAAAGCAGCATTTTCTTAGTTGGATCAAACTGTACTGACCTGCAAAATTTCAGGAGTTAACTAGTAAGTTTATTAATAGGACGACCCCCCCCCCCAAGAAACTGATAAAAAATCAGAAAATACTCTGACACAATTGGACTTGGGGAAAACTCTGTGTATAAATTCATCATTATTTGGTTCTAGTACACTCCCTGGAACGCAGTCACATGGGAAAAAGCAGTTTTCAGCCCTATTTTTGGTTCTTGTGGACAATTATAGACAAAGAAGTCCATTTTAGGCCAAAAATGGGGTTTTTAAGAGGCTGTAAATCGTGAAAATGGCCGAAATTCAAAATTCTGAAAGCAGCATTTTCTTAGTTGGATCAAACTGTACTGACCTGCAAAATTTCAGGAGTTAACTAGTAAGTTTACTAGGACGACCCCCCCCCCCCCAGAAACTGATAAAAAATCAGAAAATACTCTGACACAATTGGACTTGGGGAAAACTCTGTGTATAAATTCATCATTATTTGGTTCTAGTACACTCCCTGGAAGGCAGTCACATGGGAAAAAGCAGTTTTCAGCATTATTTTTGGTTCTTGTGGACAATTATAGACAAAGAAGTCCATTTTTAGGCCAAAAATGGGGTTTTTAAGAGGCTGTAAATCGTGAAAATGGCCGAAATTCAAAATTCTGAAAGCAGCATTTTCTTAGTTGGATCAAACTGTACTGACCTGCAAAATTTCAGGAGTTAACTAGTAAGTTTAGTAGGACGACCCCCCCCCCAAGAAACTGATCAAAAAATCAGAAAATACTCTGACACAATTGGACTTGGGGAAAACTCTGTGTATAAATTCATCATTATTTGGTTCTAGTACACTCCCTGGAAGGCAGTCACATGGGAAAAAGCAGTTTTCAGCCCTATTTTTGGTTCTTGTGGACAATTATAGACAAAGAAGTCCATTTTTAGGCCAAAAATGGGGTTTTTAAGAGGCTGTAAATCGTAAAAATGGCCGAAATTCAAAATTCTGAAAGCAGCATTTTCTTAGTTGGATCAAACTGTACTGACCTGCAAAATTTCAGGAGTTAACTAGTAAGTTTATTAGGACGACCTCCCCCCCCCTCGAGAAACTGGTAAAAAAAAGAAAATACTCACAATTGGACTTGGGGAAAACTCTGTGTATAAATTCATCATTATTTGGTTCTAGTACACTCCCTGGAAAGCAGTCACATGGGAAAAAGCAGTTTTGAGCCCTATTTTTGGTTCTTGTGGACAATTACAGACAAAGAAGTCCATTTTTAGGCCAAAAATGGGGTTTTTAAGAGGCTGTAAATCGTGAAAATGGCCGAAATTCAAAATTCTGAAAGCAGCATTTTCTTAGTTGGATCAAACTGTACTGACCTGCAAAATTTCAGGAGTTAACTAGTAAGTTTAATAGGACGACCCCCCCCCCCCGAGAAACTGATAAAAAATCAGAAAATACTCTGACACAATTGGACTTGGGGAAAACTCTGTGTATAAATTCATCATTATTTGGTTCTAGTACACTCCCTGGAAGGCAGTCACATGGGAAAAAGCAGTTTTCAGCCTTATTTTTGGTTCTTGTGGACAATTACAGACAAAGAAGTCCATTTTTAGGCCAAAAATGGGGTTTTTAAGAGGCTGTAAATCGTGAAAATGGCCGAAATTCAAAATTCTGAAAGCAGCATTTTCTTATTTGGATCAAACTGTACTGACCTGCAAAATTTCAGGGGTTAACTAGTAAGTTTATTAATAGGACGACCCCCCCCCCCAAGAAACTGATAAAAAATCAGAAAATACTCTGACACAATTGGACTTGGGGAAAACTCTGTGTATAAATGCATCATTATTTGGTTCTAGTACACTCCCTGGAAGGCAGTCACATGGGAAAAAGCAGTTTTCAGCCTTATTTTTGGTCCTTGTGGACAATTATAGACAAAGAAGTCCATTTTTAGGCCAAAAATGGGGTTTTAAGAGGCTGTAAATCGTGAAGATGGCCGAAATTCAAAATTCTGAAAGCAGCATTTTCTTAGTTGGATCAAACTGCATTGGCCTGCAAAATTTCAGGAGTTAACTAGTAAGTTTAGTAGGATGACCCCCCCCCCCCAGAAACTGATAAAAAATCAGAAAATACTCTGACACAATTGGACTTGGGGAAAACTCTGTGTATAAATTCATCATTATTTGGTTCTAGTACACTCCCTGGAAGGCAGTCACATGGGAAAAAGCAGTTTTCAGCCCTATTTTTGGTTCTTGTGGACAATTATAGACAAAGAAGTCCATTTTAGGCCAATAATGGGGTTTTTAAGAGGCTGTAAATCGTTAAAATGGCCGAAATTCAAAATTCTGAAAGCAGCATTTTCTTAGTTGGATCAAACTGTACTGACCTGCAAAATTTCAGGAGTTAACTAGTAAGTTTAGTAGGACGACCCCCCCCCTTAATACTGATTCAAATTCCGAAAATACTATGACACAATTGGACTTTGAGAAAACTCTGTGTATAAATGCATCATTATTTGGTTCTAGTACACTCCCTGGAAGGCAGTCACATGGGAAAAAGCAGTTTTGAGCCTTTATTTGGTCCTTGTGGACAATTATAGACAAAGAAGTCCATTTTAGGCCAAAAATGGGGTTTTAAGAGGCTGTAAATCGTGAAAATGGCCGAAATTCAAAATTCTGAAAGCAGCATTTTCTTAGTTGGATCAAACTGTACTGACCTGCAAAATTTCATGAGTTAACTAGTGAGTTTAGTAGGACGACCTCCCCCCAAGATACTGATAAAAATTCATAAAATACTCTGACACAATTGGACTTGGGGAAAACTCTGTGTAAATTCATCATTATTTGGTTCTAGTACACTCCTATAAGGCAGTCATATGGGAAAAAGCAGTTTTCAGCCCTATTTTTGGTTCTTGTATCAATTAGACAAAGAAGTCCATTTTAGGCCAAAAATGGGGTTTTTAAAATTGTAAATCGTGAAAATGGCCGAAATTCCAATGGCTGCAAGTCACACCGCTTAGTTGGATCAAACTGTAAAAAATTTCAGGAAACTGATGTTTAAAGACGACCCCATGGAACTGAAAAAAATGAGGAAATGAACTGACACAATTGGACTCAACAAACTCTTACGTATAAATTCATCATTATTTAGTTTGAGCTAGACCATAAAAGCAGTTTTGAGTCATATTTTTGCCTTTGTTCAAAACATAAAAGCCAGTTTTTTTTCAGGACGGAGCTATTTTTGGTTCTTGTGAAATAGACAAAAGGCGATTTTTGCTCAACAACAATGACCTGATCAAGACAAGGGACAAATTCTAGCTTTAAATGACAGAAAAATGGAAAATTCTGAAAGTCATTATTTTCTTAGACAGATCAAACTGGAAATCAAGACGTACAAAATTTTTTTGTTAACTAATCAAGTTTACTAGTTCAGCACAGAGAAAAGATTAAAAATCAGAAAATCAGCTGTCCAATTACTTGGAAAACTCTGTGTGATAAATTCATTGGTATTTGGAGGAGGTAGGAAAATGGATCAAGTCAAAGGTGGAGGAAGCAGTTTCAGCGATTCTTTTGAAAAAATTTGTGGACAATTATTTTGGGAAGAAGTCCATTTTAGGCCAAAAATGGGGTTTTCAGCCGGTTAATCGGTTTTCGTTTTCGTGCGCCAAACTTCTGACACCAGCAAGCCAGGAGTTGGATCAAACTGTTCAGCAAAGACCCGACCAGACAGGACATTTCAGGAGGGTTTACTAAGCAGCTCTGTGGGTTCATCGAGAGAAAAGAAGAAGAAACTATGACATACTGATTAAATTTGAGGAGGGAAAACTCTCTGTGTATAAATTCATCATTATTTGATTCTAGTACACTCCCTGGAAGACTGTCATATCAAAAAAAAGAGTTTTCATTATTTTTGCTCTTGTGGACAATTTTGGTAAAGAAGTCCATTTTTAGGCCAAAAATGGGGTTTTTTAGAAGCTTAAATCAAGAAAATGGACCGAAATTTTGCAAAAACTGAAACCAGTTTTCTTAGTTGGATCAAACTGTAATTATGACCTGCAAAATTTCAGGATGTTGTTTGCTATGGTAAATTTAGAATATTATTTTATACTCATATTTTTAAATCAGAAAATACTCCTCACAATTGGACTTGGGGAAAACTCTGTGTATAAATTCATAATTATTTGGTTCTAGTACACTCCCTGGAAGGCAGTCACATGGGAAAAAAGCAGTTTTCAGCCCTATTTTTGGTTCTTGTGGACAATTACAGACAAAGTCCATTTTTAGGCCAAAATGGGGTTCTTAAGAGGCTGTAAATCGTGAAAATGGCCGAAATTCAAAATTCTGAAAGCAGCATTTTCTTAGTTGGATCAAACTGTACTGACCTGCAAAATTTCAGGAGTTAACTAGTAGGTTTAGTAGGATGACCCCCCCCCCCTCGAGAAACTGATAAAAAGTCAGAAAATACTCTGACACAATTGGACTTGGGGAAAACTCTGTGTATAAATTCATCATTATTTGGTTCTAGTACACTCCCTGGAACGCAGTCACATGGGAAAAAACAGTTTTCAGCCTTATTTTTGGTTCTTGTGGACAATTACAGACAAAGAAGTCCATTTTTAGGCCAAAAATGGGGATTTTAAGAGGCTGTAAATCGTGAAAATGGCCGAAATTCAAAATTCTGAAACCAGCATTTTCTTAGTTGGATCAAACTGTACTGACCTGCAAAATTTCAGGAGTTAACTAGTAAGTTTACTAGGACGACCCCCCCCCCCAAGAAACTGATAAAAAATCAGAAAATACTCTGACACAATTGGACTTGGGGAAAACTCTGTGTATAAATTCATCATTATTTGGTTCTAGTACACTCCCTGGAACGCAGTCACATGGGAAAAAACAGTTTTCAGCCTTATTTTTGGTTCTTGTGGACAATTAAAGACAAAGAAGTCCATTTTTAGGCCAAAAATGGGGTTTTTAAGAGGCTGTAAATCGTGAAAATGGCCGAAATTCAAAATTCTGAAACCAGCATTTTCTTAGTTGGATCAAACTGTACTGACCTGCAAAATTTCAGGAGTTAACTAGTAAGTTTACTAGGACGACCCCCCCGGATACTGATTAAAATTCAGAAAATACTATGACACAATTGGACTTGGGGAAAACTCTCTGTGTATAAATTCATCATTATTTGATTCTAGTACACTCCCTGGAAGGCAGTCATATGAGAAAAAGCAGTTTTCAGCATTATTTTTGGTTCTTGTGGACAATTATAGACAAAGAAGTCCATTTTTAGGCCAAAAATGGGGTTTTAAGAGGCTGTAAATCGTGAAAATGGCCGAAATTCAAAATTCTGAAAGCAGCATTTTCTTAGTTGGATCAAACTGTACTGACCTGCAAAATTTCAGGAGTTAACTAGTAAGTTTACTAGGACGCCCCCCCCCCCCAAGAAACTGATAAAAAATCAGAAAATACTCTGACACAATTGGACTTGGGGAAAACTCTGTGTATAAATTCATCATTATTTGGTTGTAGTACACTCCCTGGAAAGCAGTCACATGGGAAAAAGCAGTTTTGAGCCCTATTTTTTCCTGTTCCCAATCGCGTTTTTGTTTTACAAAAAGGCATTGAGAAAAGGTTAGCAGAGATCGTGTATTTTGGGGGTTGTGTGTATACTACCTTTACGCGTACTGTTAAATCTGAAATAGGCGGTGCTGCGCGACCGTATGTCGTTGGTGGTGGTGGTGGTTGGTGGTACACTTTCGCCATCCAATTGCTCCCTTTATAATATCACTCGCGTCAGAGTAGCTTGGTGTAGTGGCATCCTTTGCATTGTGGGTTGCAGCTAGCTATTACAGCGTTGTAAATATTTGAGTTCAATGCTCTGCTCTGTTCATTCTGATGTTGAAATTAATCTCTCTCAAAATTTAACAATTCTTTAATCATGAAATCAAATTTTCACGAATCAATCTAATAATTGATTGGATTTCAATCACATACTCATTTGGCTTCCTTTAAGTAGCGGGCAATTCGGGAAATTTACAATGGGCAGTATTAGTGCAATCAGTTATGAATGATCTTAAGAATTGACGAGAGGAAAGAAAGACATGAGAGTTTGTCTCGGTTCATTATTGATAATAATGATATATTATATCTGAATCTTTTATCTTAATCTTGTTCAGTAAATATTATATTGTGTATCTCAATCTTGAAAAACAATTAAGGCGGGGTAAAACGATAACGAACATTGCATCAGTTTGATATCTGCAACGCAACACATAAGAAAACGTAACGCGTAAGGAAAACGGTGATCGTAATTATGAAACTCTGAACGGCGCGCAACTGAACGAGTCTTCAAAGAGTTCTACGAAATGGAGGGAACGCGCGCGCGAACCTTTGGCACGTGAAACAAATCGCCCACGTGATATTTTTATCTGCGCGCGTCAGTTCAAACTTTTAGGAGAGGAAATAACAACGCATAACAACGAAGATTTATAAAATTGATTCAATGATGTTAGTATTGCGATGTGACACTAATTGATAGAAGAAGCGCGATTGTATCATGATTTGGATGGTCACTTTTATGCTTTATCGTCAACTCATCATGTCAGTAAATAAGTCGGACAACGATTGTCGATCAAATGACGGCGTGTTTTAATACCAGCTCCAGGGAACAGGAAATTAAGCGCCTGCATACGGGAACAACGGGCACAAGAAATAAGCCTGCAGGCGCATTTCTTGTTGGTTCTTGTGGACAATTAAAGACAAAGAAGTCCATTTTTAGGCCAAAAATGGGGTTTTTAAGAGGCTGTAAATCGTGAAAATGGCCGAAATTCAAAATTCTGAAAGCAGCATTTTTT